>JAGDQO010001974.1:352500-584240 GCA_018342035.1 Solanum appendiculatum | reverse complement strand
GGTGATAAAGACACCCCTTAGAGATCAACTTACGGGCTTTAATGCAAGAGATGAATCTACCCTTGACTACCACATTTTGGCTTTCCCACTCAAGAATGGGTTCACTTGGGAATTGGAACTTGACCCTACGGGTTCTACAATCAATAAAAGCATAGTATGCATGCAACCAATCCATCCCAAGAACAACATCAAAATCGACCATGTTCAATTCAACAAGATCACAAGGCAATATTTTAAGCAAGATGCAAATAGGACAATTTCTATAGACCTTCCTAGCAACAATATATGCACCAATAGGAGTAGACACCTTATATGACTCACGCAACAAGTCGGGCTCAACATGAAACTTTTTGGCAACAAAGGGGGTGACAAAAGAAAGAGAGGCACCCGGATCAATTAGTGCATGATCTAGCATAGCAAAGAACAACCGTTAGGGTAGAGCTTAATTCAACTCTACAACACGACTTAGAACATGGAGAAGGGAAACATTTCCTAAAACGTCTCATAGCCTCCTACTCATAGTTGTGGTGCACAACACAACCATGAATCGGACTCTAATCAACGCGGTGTGTTGGACTCTGAGGATCATTCAACCTAGTGCTCTGATACCAAGTTTGTCACGACCCAAGCCTAGGGCCTAGATGTGACCGGCGAATGGGGAACCCGAAGGAACCCCAAACAAGCCTCATAGCGTATCATTACACATCCTTGGTCGCGGAAGCAATTAAATGACCATAAACGATAAGAATAATCAAGGGGGAAATCGGGACTAAGGGAGCAAAAAAAAAGAAATGATACATAAATACCATAGATGAGTCAAGCTCAAGCATAATACACAACTTGTCCAACACCACCTCTAAACATGAGTACTTAGCGGGGGCCAAGACAAACTACCGGGCTCACCCTCATAGTCAAAACATAACTAGAAAGGAAAAGTTTTATACATAGCAAAAGATCATGAGCAACGTCCCCGAAATGGAGGACTCACCAATAACCACTATAGAAAATCGTACTAGCCACGCGGAGGAGGATGGTCAAGCGGTGCTCCGGTCCCTACATGGTGACATCATGTAGCATAGAGTATGCGTTAGTACATTTGAATGTACTAAGTATATGGGATGCAATGCAATGCTACATTAGATGGACATCATAGGAAAATGCGTAATCATACCCAATAGATAGCATATTAATGAAATGATATGTATAATGATGCTTACATAAAAATCATATTTAGTGGGACGTAGTACATGTGTGGCGAGTGACCATCAGTATAGTATTTCCAAGGCCTACCACCCCCTTGGAGAGGCGAAAGAGGTACAAACCCCTCAATATGGTTACACGGGCCTACCACCCCCCGAGCTAGGGACCAAGGTACAAACCCCTCGATACGGTTATACGGGCCTACTACCCCCCGTACTAGGCAACCAAGGTACCAACCCCTCGATACGGTTATACCGGCCTACTACCCCCCGTACTAGGCAACCAAGGTACCAACCCCTCGATACGGTTATACGGGCCTACTACCCCCCGTACTAGGCTTGGTCGACTCACAACACTTATATAGAGAAAATCATATACATGTGTCCATTTCATCATCATTTCAGTAATTACATAACCATCGACTCATAGGACGTACCTTGGACCTTCCCTTTCCTAAGAATTCTATAAATGGGCATTTTATCAAACACAAGGTGGGCAATTGTTCATGTAAATGAAATCATGTATTTCAAGAATACTAAGTCCAACCAATTCCAAAATCCATATAAATCAGCCCACCAACAACATACATATATATATCAACCTTCATAATTTGATCATGGAAGCATGTAAACCATAAACATCACATAATAATTCCATTTCATGATAATATGCAAAATGAACCATAATAGGGTGTGTAGTAGTAATTCCATAATTCAAGAGTTCATAAATAATCATAAGGACCCATAAACTTGAAGTAGAAATAGAGGATAAATGGTTGGACTTGTGGAAAGGAAGGTTTCCACAATCAAACCCACATACCTCAACTTTGGAGAATCCTTGATGAAGATTGGAATGGAGAATCGAAGCTTGAGATTGAGTCTTGAATCCGGAATTAGAGCTTGAGATGTTTGAATTTGGTTGAAGATCTTGGTGGAATTTTTGGAGAGGGCTTAGAGAGTGTTTTTGGAGTTAAGAAAAATGACTAAGTATGGGACATATCCCCTTTTTATAAAAAAAACGTCTCCACCCGCCTAAAAAAAAGCTGACTGGAAATTGCAAATCTGCACAGACAGATTTTACGAAAATGGTCATAACTCCCTCATCCTAACTCGGACTAAGGTGAAACCAAGTGCGTTGGAAAGCTAACTCAAAGCGCTTTAATTTGATAGGTTGCAGCCCTTCCAGTTCCTTGTGTGCTAAGAGATATGCCCCTTTAAAGTTGACCCTCCAAATCGCAATTTTTGCGATTTTCGAATTTTGATACGGTTGCTCTAAAATTTGGGTTAGACCCATTTCCCACTCAATTTGACCCCACAAATAAGAATATGAAGTCGAATTTCCGAAATCATGCACGGATTTTGAGATATATGGAAATTACAATTATAGGTGTTTCCGAAGCACATTTTCGGGCATTTTTGGGGTCGTTTCAGGATGTGTTAGTGTTTAAATACCAATTCCACTGAATGGGTCACTATGAATTGCTTAAGAGTGCTGAAACATAATGGGTAGGCAAGATAATGATCATGATAACTATTTCGCAACCTACTACCATGCTTGCAATTGGGTTTTACCAAACCCCAATAGGATAAACAAATTTAGCACAATCATATACCTTAATTAAACTTACTTTAATAAGCTGCGTAGTACAAAATAACACTCATAAAATTATCAGTTAATAATTCCATGGAATTGCACCTTCAACAAGTATACAAAGAGATATAAACTAGAACTGAATTTGCAACTTCAATTCGTAAGATAAAAACATCAATTATCAACTGAACCCATTCTATTTCAATGTTTAATTCAGAAATCCATAAGACCCATAACTTCATTAGGCATTTGAACACATAATCACACCCCTTAGGCAATGGGGTTTTAGCCAATCATAGTAATGATGAAGAGATAGTTACCAAAAACATTAGCCATTGATTTTTCAAGTCTTCAATCAGCAAATACAATTAGCTAAAATTTACCCAAAGTTGAATTCCCCAGAAATCACACTATTAGTTCACAAAGTCAATTCAAGTGCAATGTACTTTCTAAGTTTGAGTTCTAGTTCTTCTCCCTTAGCACTCTCTCTAAATTCAATTAAAAAATTTCTATTTATACTTTCCCAAAGACTCCACACGATTTAAATTTCTGGGTCATTCGGCGGCGTTATTCGGGCCCGCCCTTCCTCTCGGCGATGCGTCGAGTTGCTTGAACTCGCCCTTTAATTCTTGACTTCAATGCTGCTTTCATTCTGAAACATTAGGCGGTGTGCATCGGGCTCACCGTTATGATCGGCGACGCGCCGAATGGTCCTTCAGCTCACCGACTTCACTTGGATTCACTCTTTGCTTGCTGGAATTTTAGGCGAGGCTTCGTCCACTCGGCGACTTGCCGAGTTACCTTTGGCGAGCCTCAACCTTTTTTTTTCTTTCAACTTTTGCATTCTTTTTACATTATATTTCCAGGTCCTTCATGCTGCACACAATTGATTTAACATTAGTTATAGGTGCAAAATGGGCATTAAGGACACTAATTTGGCACAATCAAAGCTATAAATAAGTCAAATCTACCGACTCATCAACATGCAATGACCAAACTAAATCATGTGACAATGGGGTTAGAAACTCAATGCATAAACATGGTCAATGCGAGCTAGTCATATCATAAGTCTTGTGAGATACTTCTAGTACCATAGTTCATTATTATGGGATTTTTATGTTTAATCGACATAGACGATAAGAGCTATAACATGGAATCCAATGTCTGCCCCACACCGAAAAGGGGAGTGATGTCTACCCCACACCACTAGAAGGGGTGTCCTACTTTACAAGGTAAGGACCATAAATCTGTAGCTTACGTGGATCCACTAGCTATGTGTCTATTTGAGATAAAACCTATGAGGCACGTAGTTATGGGACTTATGGATTTCTACTAAAGGTCCATGGACGCTAAACGGAAACCTTCATCCCAAAAGCCTGTTCGGTGCTAAGTAAAATCCCAAGGAATAGTCAATTAAGCTTATTCATATTTTAACCAAGGAAGAGGTACATCCAGGGTTACCAAATCCAAGATAAGATCATATCAAGACGTTTCAACTACCATGGGCTTGCCCCAAGCTTACGTCATTACAATTGCTCCTAATTGATTCATAGGTGAGAAAGCCTTTCAACCATGTGAACCCTAAATTATGTGAGAAAACTTTTCACATTCATATTCTTAGCTTAGTGTGAAGAAAACCTTTTCACAACTCATGGATGCCATCATCTATATGCACCCTAGTAATTATAAGCATAATTCTCATGAAACATGCATCTCTTATGCAATCTATTGATATGTTCATAAATCATGATCTAATATGGGTACATGTGAATTCATCTTAGAATCATGCAATAAACTAGATTCATGCATATTTTCATCAATTTCATAAGTTCATAAATGCATGGATCATACTTCATCATGAATTCATAACTAGGAATCATGGCTCATGCATGGGTTCATACAATTTCTACTCAAATCATATAAATCATGCTAAATCGTGCACTAAATTACCTTATCACGCTAGATCATGCACTAGGAATCATAAAATCAACAATTGGAATCAATATTGAAGAACCCATAAGAATTGATCAAAACCCTAACTCAATTTGGGGAATTAAACCTTGAAATTTGAAGAAAACTAGGGACTCAATGGAGGAAAGGACTCCAATGGTGAATGCTAACATACCTCAACGAAGCCCACAAGAAATTGCTAAGAATTGATGACCTTCAATGGAGGATCCTAGCCCTTCTTCTTCCTTGGGAATTGAGAGAACTTTCTAGAGAGAGAAATATTTTGGGGAAGTTGGGAATTTGAGAATGTAATTAATGAAGGAAAATTTGGGAAGAAAGACTTATATAGTGGGTCAATTTAGGGGCAAAGTCGTAATTAAAAAGACTTAAAAGAATTAGGAAAAGACATAAAGACCCCTAAAAAATAACTATCGGATGAAGTCTACGGCTCCAACCTACGGTTCGTAGGCATTCCTACGGACCGTCCTGTTGGACCGTAAAAAACTTCAGAAACCCAATTATTCAGGACACTTTCTGCAACTTTGATCTACGGCCCATAGACCATTCTACGGTCCGTAGGTTCCGCCCGTAGAACCCAACTTGAATCTCAGAAATTTGACTAAGTGTGGAACATTTTGACGGGACCTTTCTACGGTCCGTGGAAAGACCTACGGTCCGTGGAAAGACCTACGGTCCGTCCTGCTAGCCCGTAGACTCAACTTCAGAGACTTGATTTTTAAAAACATTTTACCCTCTTTCTAAGGATGCATTCTACGGTCCGTCAACTGGTCTACGACCCGTAGACTGCGTCCGTAGAAAGTGACTCTGAGCCTAAAACTGGAAAAGTTTCTCTTTTGAAAAACTGAGGTGTTACAGGTTATCCGTGATTGGGCTAGGCCCACTTCTGTGACTGAGGCTCGGAGCTTCGTCAGATTGGCAGGGTACTACAGACATTTTGTTGATGGTTTCTCTACTATTTTTGCACCTCTGAATCGGTTGACTCGCCAGGATGTTCCCTTTGTGTGGTCAGAGGAGTGTGAGAGGAGCTTTCTGAGGCTTAAGAAGTTGCTTACCACCGCTCCTATATATATAGACGCTTCCAGTTGCGGATGAGGGTTTCACGGTTTATTGTGACTCATCCGGCGTTGGTGTGGGTTCTGTTCTGATGCAGCATGGCTGGGTTATTGCTTATGCATCGAGGCAGCTTAAGCTGCATGAGTGCAACTACCCCACTCATGATCTGGAGTTGGCAGCGGTAGTTTTCGCGCTTAAGATCTGAAGGCATTACCTATATGGAGTTCATTGTGGGATCTACACTGATCACATGATCCTTCAGTATATTATGACCTAGAGGGATCTTAATTCGAGGTAGCGCCACTGGATTGAGCTCCTGAAGGACAATGATCTCTCTATTCTCTACCATCCGGGCAAGGTAAATGTAGTAGCGAATGCCTTGAGTCGGAAGGCAGTAAGTAAGGGTAGCCTAGCCTTCCTTTCAGTTTTGGAGTGACCTTTGGGTCTGGACATCTAGTCCTTAGCCAAACAAATGATCAAGCTTAATGATTTAGATTCCAGTCGGGTGCTAGCCTATGTGGGAACTCAGTCTTCTCTGTTAGAGCAGATCCGTAGTCATCAATTCGAGGATGAGTCTTTGGTGGCACTCAGAGATAGAGTTTTGGTGGGTGATGTCGGGTAGGCTTCCATAGATTTTGATGGGATTTTGGGATTCACTAGTCGGGTTTTTGTTTCAAGAGTCGGTGATTTAATTCAGTTGATTCTTAGCGAGGACCATCATTCCAGATATTCTATCCATCCGGGCACCACTAACATGTATATTGATCTGAGGTAGCACTACTGCTGGAGCGGTATGAGGAGGGACATCTCTAATTATGTGTCACGTTGCTTGTGTTGTAAGTAGGTGAAGGCCGAGCATTTGAGGCTTGGTGGCGAGTTGCAGAGTTTACCCATTCCTGAGTGCAAGTGGGAGCGTATCACCATGGATTTCATTGTGGGCTTGCGTCGGACTCCTAGAGGTGTTGACAGCATCTGGGTCATCGTGGATCGATTGACCAAGTCAGCACACTTAATTCCTGTTCATACATCCTTCAATGCTGAGAGGTTAGATCGTATCTACATTCAAGAGGTGGTCCGTCTTCATAGGGTGCCTATTTCTATCATTTTAGACCGGGGTTCACAGTTCACTTGCAGCTTCTAGAGGGTATTTCAGGAAGAGTTAGGCTGCCATATAGATCTTAGCACAACATTTCACCCGTAGACTGATGGCCAGTCAGAGCGCACTATTCAGGTACTTGAGGATATGTTGCGGGCCTGTGTTATAGACTTTGGAGGCCAGTGGGACCAATTTTTGCCCTTGGCGGAGTTTGCGTACAACAACAACTACCATTCTAGCATTCAGATGGCCCCGTTTGAGGCCTTATATGGTAGGCATTTTCGCACTCTAGTTGGATAGTTTGAGTCTACGGAGCCTAGGCCACGGGGTACAGATCAATTTCAGGAGACCTTAGCGCATGTGAGGATGATTCAGGATCGGCTCAGGATGGCCTAGAGTAGGCAGCAAAGTTACACGGATAACAGGCGACGACCACTGAGATTTTTCGTTGGTGATAGAGTACTCCTCCGAGTATCACCCATGAAGGGCGTGATGAGATTTGGGAGGCGGGGTAAGCTTAGCCCCAGATATATCGGGCCTTTTAAGATCTAAAGGGCAGTGGGTGATGTGGCCTATGAGTTAGCTTTACCTCTAGCGTTCTCAGCTATTCATCCAGTCTTTCATGTTTCGATGTTGCGTCGGTATGTTCCAGATAAGTGTCATGTGCTGCAGTATGATGCTGTTGAGTTGGATGATCGCCCGACCTATGTTGAGGAGCCAGTTGCTATTTTGGCCAGAGATGTGAGGCAACTGAGGTCGAGAGCCATTCTTGTAGTTAAGTTCTGTTAGAGGCACTGTCCAGTTGAGGAGGCTACCTGGGAGACCGAGCAGGAGATGCGGGAGCAGTTCCCCAGCTTATTTGAGCCCTCAGGTACTTCTTGACTTTTACTTTCGTGGATGAAAGTTCCTTTAGTAGTGGATGTTGTAGTGACCCTTCAGGTCATTTGTGTGATTGTGCCTTTCTTCCATTGTATAGAGCATTCCTCTAGCGACCCCAAGTCATTTATGACTTGCTGGCACTGACTGTTCGGTCGATTGGTCATTCGTTTGGGTTTTATGCCCGTTTTCTTGTTTTGGAGCTCTTGGACCTTGAAAAGTTAATTTCGGTCATAACCTCAGGTAAATGACCTCAGATGGAAATTATGAAGGTTCTATCAGCTCCAGAGCAGCCAAATTAGGCTAGAGGCATGGTTGGCCCAAGTCTCGGGCCTTTCAGTGTGATTTTGGGGCCAACTAACCCTTTAGCCTTTGAAATTTGGCTTGAAGTTGACTCTGGTCAACATTCTTGATAAACATGCTCAGATGAGAATTCCGTCAGCGTGGTTAGTTCCAGAATTCCGAGTTTGGTCTAGAATGACCCTTCGTGTCCTTCCCGGGGCTTCTGATCTAATTTCGAGGCCCTTGGTAGAATTTGGATAAAATGGCTCTTTGGGTGTGGGACCCACTTTTTATCGAAACCACCTCATATGGAAATTCTAACTGCGCCATTGAGTCCAGAATGTCAAATTTAGTGGGGTAGCATATCTGGTTTATTTTAATCGGGTCCCGAACGAATTCCGAGGGTCCGTTCGGACACTTTGATAAATAGCAAAATCTGGTATTGATGGTGCAGACCTTTAGCGACTAGAATTTAGACTTTTAGCGACTAGATTTAGCCTTTAGCAACCAAAACTGCTGCTATTTAATAGCAAAAAATCAGATTCGACCTCATTTTAAAACTTTGATATCTAGCGTTCTAGAGTTCCGTTTTGTGTGCTTCAAAGTCCGGTATGTTTGGGTTTGCGTTGGCTGCCTGGGTGACTGTCCGGAGCGTGTAGGAAAGTCTCCGATTGTGGTGTATCTGCGTTGTAAGTGGCTTCCCCAAGTCTCTTTTTTGTGTAAAATTTTGCATTTTTTTTGTTGTTGCATGGAGTTGTTCCGAGGCCCGAGAGGTGTTATATTTTAGAACACAAGCTCGGGGGAAGGTTTAAGACCTCTTCACAGATTCAATTACAAAAATTCTGGAGCAGGGCCCACATTTCCTAATTTTGAGTCCGAAATTGGTCTATCTCCGATTTTGATGATTTTAGTGTCTAAACGACCGTACTGATGCTGTGATTCTATTTTTGATAGCATAGCAGCAATCCGAGGCCGTTCGGAAGGGAAAAGCTCCTACAAAGTAATTTGGAGCGCGCGTGATCAGCCTTTTGGTATGTTACGACTTCCCTTCCTTTAGATTGAGCCTGATTACGTAAATGCATGCTGATTTTTGTGAATATGGGCTGGGTAGCTAGTATTTATGCTCTTCTTCTCTGACTTCTTGCTTTAGGGTTGATTTTCGAGCTGTTTCGGGGTTAGAACCATGCGACCAGAGGGGTTATTTATCTGTGGATATTTGTGAATTATCTGTTGGATTTTTGATTTGTGGTTGCATGCGTAGTTTTGGTTGGCTGTTTATTTATGTTGAGTTATATCTTTGGCCTTACATTAGGTTAGGTTAGAGTTGACTTAGACCCAAGTACCTGTTGACTTTGGTATGCATCCGACGTTGATTCAGATGGGCTAGGTCCTTGTAGACTGGAATAGCAGAATTGGGTCTGATAGTTGAGCCTGGTTGTAGTTCTGTATTGTTTGTGATCCTTCTGTCTTCTCTCCCCTTTCTGTGGTGCCGATGTGTCATCAGAGGCATGTTGTTTTGCTTAGCTTTCGGATGTTTCATGTTCGGTTCGGCAGTACTGTGGTTGGTAGTGGACGGAGATCCACCTTGGCTTGATGTTATGAGTTATTTGGGTTGCCCCGTGTACTCTACTGGCTGGGTAGGGCCCCCGGGAGTATTGGATGATTGGGCAACGGTGTATTAATGCTTGGGATTGGCTGGTTGTTCCGTTTCTGGGTTATTGGATATGAGGTAGTTGGGTTGTCCAGTGTACTCTACTGGCTTGGGTAGGGTCCCCGAGAGTACTCGCGCACTCTACTAGCTTGGGCAGGGCTCGCGAGAGTGTTGGCTGATTGGGCAGCGGAGTACTAAGGCTCGGAGTTGGCTGGTTGGTCGGTTGAGTTGCTTGGTTAAGGCTTGGAGTTGGCTGGTTGGTTGGTTGAGTTGTTTGGTTAAGGCTTGGAGTTGGCTTGTCGGTCGGTTGAGTTGGTTGGTGAATTCAATTCGTGGCTTGAGTCTTCTTTCGTTTCCGTAGAATAGCTCTTCTGTGTACCTGTCGAGCTTATGGGGATCCGTTCGGGTGTTTATTTAAACTTGTGCATGAAGGTACCTTCTGGGCTTATGGGGGTCCAGTTAGATTTAGATGAGCTGTACTTAGTTTTACTTCCGTGTGCTCGTGTGCTTTGTTTCACTTTTACTTGACCTCTGTTATTGTAGATTCTATCCTTTCAGTTTGTTTTTACCTTTCTTGCTCAGTCGGCCTATGATGCCTACTGGGTACCTGTTGTTAGTACTCATGCTACACTCTGCATCTATTTTCGTGATACAAGTCCGAGCACCAGTTCTCAGCGTTGAGTTCGAGCCTGCAACTGTCTGTCCAGGAGACGAGAGTGAGCACATGGCGTTCTGGGATTACCTGTCTCCTTCTTTGCTTATATTTTGACTTGTCTTTTGCTTCCGAGACAATTTGTTTCTGTGGTCCACTTTTGGGACTTGTACTCTTGTTAGTAGTTCTGTACTTGTGACTTCCAGGTTCTGGGAGGTGTCTTGTATATATAGTTTGGTTTCGTTTCCGCCTCTTTTGTGTGTTCTTATTTTATGCTTTCGCTTAGTTGAGGTTAGTTTCCACCCTTAGTCCCATTACTGTTCAGTTCCAGGATAGGGTTTTGGCTGGCCTACTGGTGGGGTGGTAGGCGCCATCATGACTCGAGAGATCGGGTCGTGACACTAATACACCCAAATTACACATTGCAATGAAGTATAAAGCGGTTGTTGGTGAAACATAAAACCCACTAGGTTGGGGTCAATCCCAGAGGTAATATTGCTAGAAACCAGGTCAATGTGGTTATTTGAACTTTCAGTCTAATTATTTCTTAATAGGGTTTGGTAATAGCAATCAATTTTTTGTTATCTAGTATTGGTTTAAAATCAAGTATGGGAATGAACTAGGATTGTGTTCCCCATGATTTCATAACTCAATAAGTTGAGCTAGGACTGTGTTCCCTGTGATTTCATAACAAGTTGAACTAGGATTGTACATGTTCCACATGATTTCATAACTCAACAAATATGTCATATTAGTGATCTATGTTGATGCTTACCATGCAAAATGGTAAGTTAGGTACATCTAAACGTTTCTCAATCCAATTTAAATGCATTACACTCTAACTCCGTTTAGGTCTTTGAGTGTTTGAATTATAACCCTTACCTTTATCTCGTATTAACTTTACTATTTACAACTCAAGTTATTGGACAAGAGTTAGTAGCCCAGAATCTCCATTGTTAATATGTTTTCCTATTCTAAACTCCTCTTGTGAAGCAAGTTAAGAATTAAGGTGAGTTATAATGCATGCACTCGTTACAAAACAATGAAGAAAAAAATAATACATGCATGAACACCATTCAAAAATCACTTTTTAGATTAACTTACTTTGTAAATTCATCATGGTTTTCACAATACTAGTTATAGAATTTAGCTACTTATAATCGCAAGAACAATATCAAAATTTGCAGTAGTAATCATAATTATGAACTTATGAAAAGAATACTTGAAATCCAAAAAATTGAATTATCACTTGAAAACAATAATTGAGAATCAAAGTGTTGAATTGCTTGAATAATCAAACGAGGTTTGCTATAAGCCATTTCTAAAATCAAGTTCTCCAAATAAAGCGTGTAACGTAATAAAGAATCCCAAGAAAAATATTTATAGAAAATAAAAATCCTATCCTAAATAGACTAGGAATCCATATTCGGCAGCTAGGAACGACTCATAGAGAGCCAGTACGACTCATGGTCTACTTCGGTCAACCTGTGGTCTTCAGTAGTCAACATCTTTTGTTAGTCCTAACGGGCCATCATACTACTCGTACTATAGACCTACGACACCTGGTATGAATCCTGGTCACTTTTTCTTTAACTGAGTCACCTTTTGACACCTCATGGGTACAACTCATACAAAGTTGCCCGTTGATGCTCAAATTGCACAGACTCAGAACTTTTCCACGACTACCATCTTCCAATCCATACTGACAATGTACGACTCGTATTCCTTTTCGTTCCAACTAGGTCAGAAATCACCAACCTCAGAAGTTTTCCACAATTTGCTCTTCATTACCCATAATGTGGATGTACAACTCGTACATCAGCTCGTGCAAGCTAGGCCTCAGTATTCAGCCTTTGAGCTTTTCCACGCCCCTGAGTATGACTTATGGTCAGTGATTACGGCTCGTACTTAGTCTTACCCGAGGTTTATTTGACTCATTTTTTCACCAATTTCACTCCTTTGCTTCTGAAAACTATTTTCATGTACAATCAAAACAAAAATACATCATGTCCATATAAACATACTTAAGAATGCAAATAAATTATCTGTTTTAAGTGTCTAAAGAACCAAAAAGCTCCAACACATCAACTTAAAATGTTTGATTGTCCTCAATCTAGTAAAACAACACCATAATAGGTGCTTAAGTATAAGAATACCAGGATAGTTACGATGGTCACTTTCATTCAAAAACTTTCCCCCTCATTTTCAACACAAGAACAATACATGCACCTCAAAAATTCTAAATATGATTTTAAGGGGTCTATGAATGACAATATGCAATTTACTAGCAACCATGCATACAAAAATGACTCGCGACCCTTCAACCAATGGTCATACAATGTTTCCCCTAATGCCCTCAGAACAAAGTTTTAGATTGGACAGACAGAGTAAGAACTAGGTAATTGCAAGTGACACACAATGGCACATAGTTATGTTGTTGACTATTAGCTAAATCGTTCATGGTCACTGAAACGACCCCAAAAATGCCAGAAAATGTGCTTCGGAAACACCTATAATTGTAATTTCCATATATCTCAAAATCCGTGCATGATTTTGGAAATTCAACTTCATATTCTTATTTGTGGGGTCAAATTGAGTGGGAAATGGGTCTAACCAGAATTTTAGAGCAACCGTATCAAAATTCAAAAATCGCAAAAAAATGCGATTTGGAGGGTTAACTTTAAAGGGGCATATCTCTTAGCACACAAGGAACTGGAAGGGCTGCAAACTATTAAATTAAAGCTCTTTGAGTTAGCTTTCCAACGCACTTGGTTTCACCTCATTCCGAGTTAGGATGAGGGAGTTATGACCATTTTCGTAAAACCTGTCTGTGCAGATTTGCAATTTCCAGTGAGCTATTTTTTTAGGCGGGTTGGAGACGTTTTTTTTATAAAAAGGGGATATGTCCCATACTTAGTCATTTTTCTTAACTCCAAAAACACTCTCTAAGCCCTCTCCAAAAATTCCACCAAGATCTTCAACCAAATTCAAACATCTCAAGCTCTAATTCCGGATTCAAGACTCAAACTCAAGCTTCGATTCTCCATTCCAATCTTCATCAAGGATTCTCCAAAGTTGAGGTATGTGGGTTTGATTGTGGAAACCTTCCTTTCCACAAGTCCAACCATTTATCCTCTATTTCTACTTCAAGTTTATGGGTCCTTATGATTATTTATGAACTCTTGAATTATGGAATTACTACTACACACCCTATTATGGTCCATTTTGCATATTATCATGAAATGGAATTATTATGTGATGTTTATGGTTTACATGCTTCCATGATCAAATTATGAAGGTTGATATATATATGTATGTTGTTGGTGGGCTGATTTATATAGATTTTGGAATTGGTTGGACTTAGTATTCTTGAAATACATGATTTCATTTACATGAACAATTGCCCACCTTGTGTTTGATAAAATGCCCATTTATAGAATTCTTAGGAAAGGGAAGGTCCAAGGTACGTCCTATGAGTCGGATGGTTATGTAATTACTGAAATGATGATGAAATGGACACATGTATATGATTTTCTCTATATAAGTGTTGTGAGTCGACCAAGCCTAGTATGGGGGGTAGTAGGCCCGTATAACCGTATCGAGGGGTTGGTACCTTGGTTGCCTAGTACGGGGGGTAGTAGGCCCGTATAACCTATCGAGGGGTTTGTACCTTGGTCCCTAGCTCGGGGGGTGGTAGGCCCGTGTAACCATATTGAGGGGTTTGTACCTCTTTCGCCTCTCCAAGGGGGTGGTAGGCCTTGGAAATACTATATTGATGGTCACTCGCCACACATGTACTACGTCCCACTAAATATGATTTTTATGTAAGCATCATTATACATATCATTTCATTAATATGCTATCTATTGGGTATGATTACGCATTTTTCCTATGATGTCCATCTAATGTAGCATTGCATTGCATCCCATATACTTAGTACATTCAAATGTACTAACGCATACTCTATGCTACATGATGTCACATGTAGGGACCGGAGCACCGCTTGACCATCCTCCTCCGCGTGGCTAGTACGATTTTCTATAGTGGTTATTGGTGAGTCCTCCATTTCGGGGACGTTGCTCATGATCTTTTGCTATGTATAAACTTTTCCTTTCTAGTTATGTTTTGACTATGAGGGTGAGCCCGGTAGTTTGTCTTGGCCCCCGCTAAGTACTCATGTTTAGAGGTGGTGTTGGACAAGTTGTGTATTATGCTTGAGCTTGACTCATCTATGGTATTTATGTATCATTTCTTTTTTTTTCTTGCTCCCTTAGTCCCGATTTCCCCCTTGATTATGCTTATCGCTTATGGTCATTTAATTGCTTCCGCGACCAAGGATGTGTAATGATACGCTATGAGGCTTGTTTGGGGTTCCTTCGGGTTCCCCATTCGCCGGTCACATCTAGGCCCTAGGCTTGGGTCGTGACAAACTTGGTATCAGAGCACTAGGTTGAATGATCCTCGGAGTCCAACACACCGCGTTGATTAGAGTCCGATTCATGGTTGTGTTGTGCACCACAACTATGAGTAGGAGGCTATGAGACGTTTTAGGAAATGTTTCCCTTCTCCATGTTCTAAGTCGTGCTGTAGAGTTGAATTAAGTTCTTCCCTAACGGTTGTTCTTTGCTATGCTAGATCATGTCTAATACAAGAGGAAGACGAGCCCGCGCACCCGAGGAACAACCGACCAATGGGGATCTTCGGGATGCCCTTACTTTATTTGCACAAGCTATGGCTAATCAAGCCAACCACGGGACCCAAGCCCCTCAGGCTCCTACCCCGGCATCTCGGGTGAGAGACTTCGTGCGGATGAATCCCCCAGAATTCTATGGGTCTAAGTTAGATGAAGACCCTCAAGAGTTCATTGATGAAGTCCACAAGATATTAGCTATCATGGGCGTGAGGTCAGAAAATAAGGCGGAGTTGGCGGCCTACCAACTAAAAGGAGTGGCCCAAATATGGTACAACCAATGGAAGAGAGAGAAGGGGGCAAACTATGTGGTGCCTTGGGAAGAGTTCAAAACGGCTTTCCTTAATTGATTCTTTCCTCTAGAGCTTAGGGAAGCCAAATTGGTGGAGTTCATGAATTTAAAACAAGGATCTATGAGTGTGAGGGAGTATGCCCTCAAGTTTAACCAACTTTCAAGATATGCTCCACACTTGGTTGCCGACTCACGGTCTAGAATGAATAAATTCGTGATGGGTGTGTCCGACCTAGTGAGTGAAGAATGCCGGTCCGCAATGTTGATTAGTGACATGGACTTGTCCCGCTTGATGGTCTATGCCGAACAAATGGAGGAGGAGAAGTTGAGGAAGAGGAGGGGTCATGAGGCCAAGAGGGCCCGTTTTGAGGGCAAGTTCCAAAGTCGAAGGGGAGGCCGATTTCATCAAGGCCAAGGGTCTTCTCATGCGCCCCATAGGGGGTTTGCCAATGACGTTCCAAGGGCCCAAGGTGTTGGTGGTATGGGTCCTAGTGATGTATGTCCGAAGTGTGGTAAGGGCCATGGTGGCCCGTGTTTGAGAAATACCGGTGCTTGCTACAGTTGTGGGGAAATGGGGCACAAGGCAATGGATTGTCCCCGAAATCGCAACAGGGTAAGGAGGTCCGTCCACAAGGTGCCAATGCGGTTCCTTTGGGGAGAGGGGGCCGACAAGATGGTGCCCCAAGGCACAATCGATTTTATGCTTTGCATGGGAGGCAAGGGGTCGATGAAGTCCCCGATGTCGTTACCGGTATGTTGAAAATCTTTGACTTGGATGTATATGCACTAATTGATCCGGGTGCCTCTCTTTCTTTTGTCACCCCCTTTGTTGCCAAAAAGTTTCATGTTGAGCCCGACTTGTTGCGTGAGTCATATAAGGTGTCTACTCCTATTGGTGCATATATTGTTGCTAGGAAGGTCTATAGAAATTGTCCTATTTGCATCTTGCATAAAATATTGCCTTGTGATCTTGTTGAGTTGAACATGGTCGATTTTGATGTTGTTCTTGGGATGGATTGGTTGCATGCATACTATGCTTCTATTGATTGTAGAACCTCGTAGGGTCAAGTTCCAATTCCAAGTGAACCCATTCTTGAGTGGGAAAGCCAAAATGTGGTAGTCAAGGGTAGATTCATCTCTTGGCATTAAAGCCCGTAAGTTGATCTCTAAGGGGTGTCTCTATCACCTTGTGAGGGTTAGGGATGTGGAGTCCAAAACCCTTCTTATAGAGTCGGTTCCGATCGTAAATGAATTCCTTGATGTCTTTCCTAATGACCTTCCCGGTGTTCCTCCCGAAAGGGAAATAGATTTTGGCATAGACCTCCTCCCCGATACTCAACCCATTTCTATTCCCCCTTACCGTATGGCCCCGGCGGAGTTAAAGGAGTTGAAAGAACAATTGAGGGACTTGTTGGAGAAGGGTTTATTAGGCCTAGCCAATCACCATGGGGTGCACCGGTGTTGTTTGTGAAGAAGAAAGATGGGTCCCTTAGGATGTGTATCGATTACCGGCAACTCAATAGGGTCACCGTCAAGAATAAATATCCTCTTCCTAGGATTGATGACTTGTTCGACCAATTGCAAGGGGCTAGCCACTTCTCTAAGATTGATCTTCGGTCCGGGTATCATCAAGTGAAGGTGAGGGAGGGTGACATTCCCAAGATAGCCTTCCGGACTAGGTATGGACATTATGAATTTGTGGTCGTGTCCTTTGGGTTGACCAATGTACCGGCTACCTTCATGGACCTAATGAATAGGGTCTTTAAAACCTACCTTGATTCCTTTGTTGTGGTCTTCATTGATGATATTTTAATCTATTCGCATAGCGAGGAAGAACATACGGGTCACTTGAGGGTTGTGTTGCAAAGATTAAGAGAGGAAGAAGTTGTATGCCAAGTATGAAAAGTGTGAATTTTGGTTGAGGGAGGTTGCCTTCCTAGGTCATGTGGTGTCGGGGGATGGTATTAAGGTAGACCCTAAGAAGACCGATGTGATTAGAAATTGGCCTTAGGCCATTGACCCCGTCGGATATTAGGAGCTTCTTGGGCTTAGCGGGTTACTACCGGAGATTTGTGAATGGGTTTTCTTCTATTGCTTCTCCCATGACTAAGTTGACACAAAAGAAGGCTAAGTTTGAGTGGACCGACGAGTGTGAAAGGAGTTTTCAAACCTTGAAAGATAAACTTGTGCCCGCTCCTATATTGTCACTACCGGATGGGCTTGAGGGATTTTGTTGTGTATTGTGATGCTTCTAGAGTTGGCTTGGGTTGTGTCCTAATGCAAAATGGTAAGGTGATAGCCTATGCTACTAGACAACTCAAAGTGCATGAAAAGAACTATCCTACGCATGATCTTGGATTAGCCGCGGTGGTGTTTGCTTTAAAGATTTGGCGTCATTATTTGTATGGGGTACATGTCGATGTGTTCACCGATCATAAGAGCCTCCAATATGTCTTCACCCAAAAAGATCTCAACTTGAGACAAAGAAGGTGGCTAGAATTTCTTAAAGATTATGATATGAGTGTGCATTATCATCTCGGTAAAGCTAATGTGGTGGCAGATGCTTTGAGTAGGGTGTCTATGGGTGGCCTAGCTCATGTTGATATTGGTGATAGGGAAATGGCTAGGGAGGTACATCGGTTGGCTAGGTTGGGGGTTAGGTTGGAAGAGGTTGGTAATGGTGGTGTGGTCGTTGTTGATGGTGCTAGGTCTTCCTTGGTTGATGAGGTGATAGCAAAACAAATCTTGATTCTTCCTTGTTTGAATTGAAGGCCTTGGTGAAAGAGGGCAAGGTGGAAGTTTTCTCCCAAGGGGGAGATGGTGCCCTTAGGTACCAAGGTAGGTTGTGTGTGCCTTGTGTTGATGGTTTGAGGGAGAAAATTCTTGAGGAGGCTCATAATTCTTCCTACTCCATCCACCCCGGTTCCACCAAAATGTATAGAGATTTGAGGGATGTGTATTGGTGGAGAGGCATGAAGAAGGACATTGCCAAATTCGTCTCCGGTTGTCATAGTTGTCAACAAGTCAAGGCCGAACATCAAAGGCCGGGTGGTCTAACCCAAAGACATAGAGATTCCTACTTGGAAGTGGGAAGAAATTAATATGGATTTTGTAGTTGGTTTACCCAAGACTAGAAAAGGTTTTGATTCTATTTGGGTGGTGGTTGATAGGATGACAAAATCGGCTCATTTTCTACCGGTAAAGACAACATATGGGGCGGAAGATTATGCAAGGTTATATATTCATGACTTGGTAAGGTTGCATGGGATTCCTCTATCCATCATATCGGACCGTGGTACTCAATTTACTTCACACTTTTGGAAGTCTTTTCAAAGGGGTCTAGGTACGAGAGTTAAGCTTACTACGGCCTTTCACCCGCAAACGGATGGACAAGCCGAAAGGACTATCCAAACACTTGAGGATATGCTTAGGGCTTGTGTATTGGAGCTTAAGGGTAGTTGGGATGATCATCTTCCATTGATTGAGTTTGCCTATAACAATAGCTATCATTCTAGCATCGGTATGGCTCCTTTTGAGGCTCTCTATGGGAGGCGTTGTAGATCACCGGTTGGGCTGGTTTGAGGTTGGTGAGGTGGCCTTGTTAGGACCAGACCTAGTTATGGAGGCTCTTGAGAAGGTTAGGATGATTAGAGAAAGGTTGAAGATGGCCCAAAGTCGCCAAAAGTCCTATGCGATGTGCGAGGAAAGGGCTCTTGAATTCCGAGTTGGTGATTGGGTTTATTTGAAGGTGACACCCATGAAGGGTGTGGTTCATTTTGGTAAGAAGGGCAAGTTGAGCCCAAGATACGTGGGTCCTTATAAGGTGATGAGGAGAATTGGCAAGGTAGCTTATGAGTTGGAATTGCCTAGCGAGATGGATTTGGTTCATCCGGTATTTCAAGTGTCTATGTTGAGGAAGTGTGTGGGTGATCCGAATGCCATTGTGTCTCTTGATGTTGTGGGTGTTGTTGAAGATAATTTGACCTATGAAGAGGTTCCGGTCCAGATTTTAGATAGACAAGTGAAGAGGTTGAGAAACAAAGATGTGGCTTCCATTAAAGTCCTTTGGAGAAATCAACAAGTTGAAAGTGCTACTTGGGAGGCCGAAGCGGACATGCAAAGGCGATATCCTTATCTTTTCCACTCCACTCGAGCCTAAGGTATTGATCTAAGCCCTTTATAAAATCTCAGGTCTTAAGTTCAGCCCCCATGTCATTGCATACATTCATATTTAAGTTGACAAGTTCAATGTGGTTTTACAACTATGTTGAGGTTTTGAAATAAGGTGTAAGTGCATTGTTGCATCCTTATGTGGGCTTAAATTTGCCATGTTTGTGTCTCTCATGTACGTTTCTTTAACATTCAGGGACGAATGTTCCCAAGGGGGAGATATTGAAACGACCCCAAAAATGCCAGAAAATGTGCTTCGGAAACACCTATAATTGTAATTTCCATATATCTCAAAATCCGTGCATGATTTCGGAAATTCGACTTCATATTCTTATTTGTGGGGTCAAATTGAGTGGGAAATGGGTCTAACCCGAATTTTAGAGCAACCGTATCAAAATTCAAAAATCGCAAAAAAATGCGATTTGGAGGGTTAACTTTAAAGGGGCATATCTCTTAGCACACAAGGAACTGGAAGGGCTGCAAACTATTAAATTAAAGCTCTTTGAGTTAGCTTTCCAACGCACTTGGTTTCACCTCATTCCGAGTTAGGATGAGGGAGTTATGACCATTTTCGTAAAACCTGTCTGTGCAGATTTGCAATTTCCAGTGAGCTATTTTTTTAGGCGGGTTGGAGACGTTTTTTTTATAAAAAGGGGATATGTCCCATACTTAGTCATTTTTCTTAACTCCAAAAACACTCTCTAAGCCCTCTCCAAAAATTCCACCAAGATCTTCAACCAAATTCAAACATCTCAAGCTCTAATTCCGGATTCAAGACTCAAACTCAAGCTTCGATTCTCCATTCCAATCTTCATCAAGGATTCTCCAAAGTTGAGGTATGTGGGTTTGATTGTGGAAACCTTCCTTTCCACAAGTCCAACCATTTATCCTCTATTTCTACTTCAAGTTTATGGGTCCTTATGATTATTTATGAACTCTTGAATTATGGAATTACTACTACACACCCTATTATGGTCCATTTGCATATTATCATGAAATGGAATTATTATGTGATGTTTATGGTTTACATGCTTCCATGATCAAATTATGAAGGTTGATATATATATGTATGTTGTTGGTGGGCTGATTTATATGGATTTTGGAATTGGTTGGACTTAGTATTCTTGAAATACATGATTTCATTTACATGAACAATTGCCCACCTTGTGTTTGATAAAATGCCCATTTATAGAATTCTTAGGAAAGGGAAGGTCCAAGGTACGTCCTATGAGTCGGATGGTTATGTAATTACTGAAATGATGATGAAATGGACACATGTATATGATTTTCTCTAAATAAGTGTTGTGAGTCGACCAAGCCTAGTACGGGGGGTAGTAGGCCCGTATAACCGTATCGAGGGGTTGGTACCTTGGTTGCCTAGTACGGGGGGTAGTAGGCCCGTATAACCATATCGAGGGGTTTGTACCTTGGTCCCTAGCTCGGGGGGTGGTAGGCCCGTGTAACCATATTGAGGGGTTTGTACCTCTTTCGCCTCTCCAAGGGGGTGGTAGGCCTTGGAAATACTATATTGATGGTCACTCGCCACACATGTACTACGTCCCACTAAATATGATTTTTATGTAAGCATCATTATACATATCATTTCATTAATATGCTATCTATTGGGTATGATTACGCATTTTTTCCTATGATGTCCATCTAATGTAGCATTGCATTGCATCCCATATACTTAGTACATTCAAATGTACTAACGCATACTCTATGCCTACATGATGTCAACATGTAGGGACCGGAGCACCGCTTGACCATCCTCCTCCGCGTGGCTAGTACGATTTTCTATAGTGGTTATTGGTGAGTCCTCCATTTCGGGGACGTTGCTCATGATCTTTTGCTATGTATAAAACTTTTCCTTTCTAGTTATGTTTTGACTATGAGGGTGAGCCCGGTAGTTTGTCTTGGCCCCCGCTAAGTACTCATGTTTAGAGGTGGTGTTGGACAAGTTGTGTATTATGCTTGAGCTTGACTCATCTATGGTATTTATGTATCATTTCTTTTTTTTTCTTGCTCCCTTAGTCCCGATTTCCCCTTGATTATGCTTATCGCTTATGGTCATTTAATTGCTTCCGCGACCAAGGATGTGTAATGATACGCTATGAGGCTTGTTTGGGGTTCCTTCGGGTTCCCCATTCGCCGGTCACATCTAGGCCCTATGCTTGGGTCGTGACAGTCACGCTTAAGCACTGATTATCACATCAATTATCACCATGTCAAACAAACATTCACAAAGTTCACATGTCAATATTACAAAGCTTAAATGCTCAAAACTTTCAAAGGGGGTCTCTATTTCAAAACAAAACACATTGTAATAATCCATTAACAACCTTAACTAAATCCTAGTTTTCTTATACTTACACAACAACCTAATTTTCTAAACATGTCGATTCAATAGAAATTACACCCTTGGGCAAAGAAACACGACAAGAAAAACTCTCAGGTGACAAAACAAATAAAACCACCCACCACCACAAAAATAAGTGCCTTATTTTTAGGGCATATAAGAAGATCAAAACAAAGGGAGTCGTGGTGTCGGTAGTTTTCGGCACACTCAAAATAGAAGGCTCGATCTCTAAGGCCTCGCCCATAGAAACTGTGGAACCTTTAGAAGCCACACTCCCGAATGCTCCTCACAGATGCTTACTCTCTGACTCCTCCTCTCAGATGGAGATCATCTATCAAAGCTTACTGACTCACTAGCCTCTCTCTTCGTGCTACTATGGGTCTCTCTTATCATCATCAGACTTACCCCTCTTGTTTTTCCCCTTATCAATTGGGTGTGCCTCATCTACAAAGAGATAAATTATCAAGGGCGATTTATCCTCTGACTCTTCCTAAATAGGGTCATAAATGACCAGAACTAAGTGTCTAGATAGGGTCATAGTCTTCTCTCGAAGTAGATTGATCTTGAAGTAAACTTACCTATTTTAGGCACCTTCATCTTTGTCAGCCTATTATGCATCCGCTCCTCTAGGCCGTCTATCCAGCCATGCAAGTCCTTCATAGACTACTAAAATAAATCTCATAGAGAGGCCTTAGATGCTTCGATCGTGGACTTTACCCATGACTTCAACTACTTCAAAAGCTAACCCAACTATTGCTTTATGTGCTTTGTCTATTTGGCCAGCTAGGCAATATAATCTTGTGTCACAATGACCTTGGTCGGGCGGGTTGGAGGACGTGGCACTAATGTGGTATCAGGAGCTGGTGCAAATGGTGTCTCAGATCTAGTCACTGAAGTCACGTGCTCAATAGTCTACCCTGCCATCTGACCGGCCTCCGACTTAAGCCTCAGAAGGATGGAGGTATCAACCTGCTCTCCCCCTTCTGGATTGTCTGTCAATAGTATCACACTCAAAGATCTAGAGTGATGTCCTCAGACTCTTTCTATCAAGTTGGCCTCATTATGAATCAGGATAATATTTTGCACATAGTTTATTTCATGAAGTGATCAATATTAGTATATGTCGGGACCTTAGCCTTATTACACATCCCCTAGACCAAGCACGGAAATGGTATTCTCATGCTATCTTTTAGGGCCCCTCTCAAATATCTCCTCTATGATTTATCTGGCTAGGATTAGAGCATACCCAAACATGATACATGCAACCAATGCAGCTCAGTCTGGTGTCAATATTTTATCATTAGCTGTCTACACCAACTTGTAGTGCATAATGGACCACCAGAACTTTGCTGCAAAATTTAGTGACGTCTTAGTTATCGGGCTGCCACTGATTATCCAATAAGCCTCCTCGCCTCGTTCAACAACTATATCAGTTATTCACTTGAATTGCCATACTTTTTCATTGTTAGACAACCTCTTAACATCCTTGACGGCATCCACTCTATATTTATACTCTGAAGTCCAGCGGGGTGTAGTGAACTCAAGCCCATAAAGAAAATTCTAAATCATTCTGTTAGATATATCAACAAGTTGATATCAACCAGTCAACCCCTCACTTGAACATGATACAACAGTGGTTGAGTTCTTGCACTTCCCCCTTTAGTGTTTTACTCTGCACTATCATATGTGGTATAGAAGTCTCGCACTATTTAAATATTGTACTTTTCGGGTGGCTTGCCCATCCATTCCAACTCATATTTATCATCAATGTTTTGATCTTAAGAAAGTCATGTAACTTGGTGGTGAGGATTTGAGGTTCCTCTAGGATGCTCCCCTTTCCCTTGTCAGTGAGGGAAATATCTTGTTGATAGATCGTGCACATACATGACACTTGCCATCTAGTATTTTCCCAAAGATGGGCATTGTTACTTCAAATTTTCTACAAATGTTGCCTCTTAGCCTCAAAGTCTAGAGCCTATGAACTCTCACCTTGTGAACCACTATCATAACCAGATTCATGATAACGCTCAACTATACCTCATGTTTATGGCATTGGCGATCATATGCAAAAATAATGCCCAATGTATGAGGTCGTAGGTCAAACCACTAGGACTGGTAAAGAGGATTATATTGTAATTGATTATTTAACTAAATTCTATCTAGAATAATGCTTTCTCGAACAAGTATATATATAAGTGAGGATTTAGGAAACACTTAAAACCACTCAATTTCAAGTAACAAATGCAAGGAGTCAACGCAAACAAGTTTTCAACAAGAGTGAAAATGACTAGGGGTATATGCATTGTGATATGATTTCAACACAATAGGCCAAGATTGATCAAGTTCAAATTAGTCACAACAAGGATAACATTTGGTCTAGGCTATATTCCATATTCTCTTGAACTATCAAATATATATCCCTTGGATTCTCTCAAACTTATAGACCATATCAATCAAAACACCAAACATTGCTTGAGTGGATAGACTATCTCTAGCTCTACCCTTAAATGATAAATTAGTTGGATTAGACCATTCCTAGCTCTAATCCAATGACTAATTTCACAAGTCCTCACTAATGAAGTTTTACCCAACTTTATTTTTCTTTCTTAAGCTAAAATAGTGTTAGAGAGTTCAACCAATGTTTGCAATCACTGACGTTTAGATTAAAATTTCAAGACAACAATAGATCCATGTATATTAACTAATTTTAGAGCTAATCAATCAATGCTCATTGAGTTTTACACCCACATCTTGCACATACACCCCTAGAAACAAATTTTGCTACTCATAAATCAAGAAATATATATTATACCTATTAAGAAAAACTCTATTTTCAGTAAAATTAATAGCCAAAAGTGAATTCCAAGCTTGGAGATGTACTCAATCTGAGTTTTCTTCTTTAGCAAGAAGGTGGTTTCCTACGTACTTTTCTACTCTCTATCACTAACTATCTATCTAAAACTATGAAAACTATTACCAATTGGAAAGAAGATAAGAGTACATAATTATACAAATCTCAATCTTGTTCTTGGAACTTTCCAAAGAAAGCACTTTCATCATCAAGTACATTTTTCCCTTAAGCTTCCACCTTCAACTTATGCGGAAATGGTATAAAGCCAATTTTAAAGTGTTCAACGCCAGTCGTGGTGATGCTTTAGTGTGTCTTCCTTCAGATGTACTATGCTTGGATTGGTAGACTGTTGAAATTGAATTGTTCAGCATCAATAAACTGCTAGTGCTTCAGATAGTTTCCTTCAATTTCAGGCTGCATTTGGCCAGTGAGACGCCAGTTGGTTCCTGCTGGATATCGATTCCTTCACTAGTGTGTTTTAGTGAATTTAAGGTCCAAAATTTTCAAACTTTCTTTTCCAAGAAATGTCTGCACATAAGAGATCTGGGCCCTAAAACCCCCTTAATTAGCATTAAAACATAGCAATAATTCATGAATATGAGTCTAATAAGTTGGTAAAATACCAACTCATCAAACTCCGAAACTTAAACTATTGTTTGTCCTTAATTATAACATTCACTAAGCAAAGGATTGACACTCATCCACACATAATATAGAATATGCATAATTACACTCTAAGACTAAAAAATTCTTAAACAAACGACTCAAAATAAAAGACTACACATACAAACATGGCTCACAATTACTTCCACCATCAACCAAGGAAAATGTTCTTTTCTTTTGAAAGCATTCTCATTTAAAACGAACTTTTCAAGCACAAATCTGGGACAATGTTTTATTCAAGCAAAATTTGAAAACACATGAAGTCAATGGCATCATCCTTCAAGGTTTGCCTAAGAATTCACATGAATTTATGTCATACATGCAGTTCAATTGAAATAAAGACCTCACCATCCACTTGAAAGATGTAATTCCACTCACACAAGAGAGAATCTCACTCACAATTAAGAAACTTATTTCAAGAGATTATAGATCATGCAAATACGTTCACTCTCACACAGAAACTCAAGCAAACACACATTAAAAAATAGGCTTGTCCGATATGTAAATAACCACTAATGTAGATTAGCAAGGCTTGGAATCAACAACTTGTGGGTTTAACTTAGGTTTGGACAAAAGGGGTAGGATATTATTTGGTCAAAGTGATTTAGAAACCTTCCTAATGCTATCACATCTCATTTTGAGAACACTGCTCATATCATTGACTTCTTTTCACCTTATTTCTCTAATCAAGATATCATTCAATCATTTCAATGCTCTTTTACTTTTCATATAAGGGTATGTGCACAACAAGAGCTAGCACCAATTTTTTTCTTTTGGCTTTTTTGTCCATGAGTTCACTAAGCTTTTTGCAATTGAAGCATATGGTGCTCTTAACACTTTTAAGCTCATTCATCTTTGTTTTCTTGGTGAGCACCCCCAAACTTAGGATTTTTCCTACGTCATAATTTTATTCTCTTCTTCTCCACCAAACTTAGGCTTTAAACCCACACTTTCATTGTTAGCAATTAGAGAGATGAGAGTGCCAAATAAAGGATTCAAAAAGGTTAAGGTGTGCAACATGGTGACTAAAGAATAGGTTAAGGCTCAATGGGGTTGACTAGGATCAATTTCAAGGGAAGAAAATTATTTGGGTAAAGTAGCTAGTTAAAGAGGGTCTAGGTTCATCTTTCATGTCAAGACATATCTAGAATTTTACCTTGAAATATATTTGGGGCAAGTTTTGAATGATATAAATTCACAAGAATCAATCAAAACCTTACCGCACAAGGTATTATAACCCTACAATGTCCCAAGTTAGTCTCAAGCCAAAATAGTGTTAAGAAGTTCAACCAATATTTGCAACCATTGAATTTTACATTAAAATTTCTAGACAACAGTAGATCCATGCATAATAACAAATTTTAGAGCTAATCAATCAATACCCATTGGGTTTTTATAAGGACCTGTCCCGAACATTATGAGTAGGCCAATGGTGAAAGAAATCAAGCCAGAACACTTTCTAGGTAGTGACTTAATAAGTCTAGGTTAGGTAGACTCAGATGGAATCTGAGTGAGATGAGGTCTAGAGACATCCAGGTATAGGTGGGGTGTAATGTCTAGGCTTGGTTCACATTTTTCTTTGAAGACAAGACATTAAGAAGCCCTACAGAATTGAATTCAAAAAAAGAGAACTCCTGGAATCAAATTCGGTGTGAAGGAGATAGTTCGGGTTGTCAAGGGAAGGAAGTATGTTATGAAAAAGGGAGTTTCAAGGATTTCCAAGTCTCTAAAGTTCATATATATAATCCTTTATAGCAGGCATTAGACTGCTATAGTAGAAGTGAGCAAGAACTATAGAGGGGTCGCTATAGAGGGATGTGCTACTATAGCGGGGTAAATCAGGATTTTATGTAGAAAAAGTCTCAAAACCTCCTATTTCTTGCATGGTTCTTCTTGGGTTTAAGAGAGACAACTTAGGGCATTTCCTACTTGATTTTTCCACAGAATTTGTCGGTAAAGATAAGTTCATTACTCCCCAATCTTGTAATTTGATTTTTAAGCCTTAGAATATAGGTATTACTCTTGAGGGAAGTCCTTGGCTTCAATTAATGGTGGAAAAAGCCCTTGTTTGGTAGAATGATCATGAATTTTACTGGGGTTATGATTTGGTTATAATTCGAGTATAGTTAGGCAAATTTTAATTGATTATTGTATGTATTATTTATTTTAGACCAAGAACAAGCCAAACCACTTCAAAAAGGGAAAGCTTAGGTTCTTTAGAGTTTCCAAGTGGCTTCATTCGAGGTAGGTGATGGCTGTATATTTTCTATTTTATGTATATATGCATGCCTACTGCTTTATAGTATCATTATGCAATGCATGTTGGGAAAAGTATAGGGAATGATATGAAATGATATCATGTCGATAATATCATGTAATGAACTGGTTTATGTTACTTGTGGTTCAAGTGTTATTGTTCATTGTGATTGTGGTCATGCATAATTATCTATAATTTCTTGTTGGCTCGGGTACCATGTCGGTATAGGAATACTAACGGTTGGCCCAAATAACACGCTTTATATAAATACTAACTCTGGTTGGCTTGGGTACCACATTGGTACACTAATAGTTTGTGTGTGGGTTCCTTGAGAAAATCGGGTATGTCTATCTGTGGTTTCATGAGTGGATCGAGTTTACCTATTATACTGTGTTATATGTATGTTGGATCATTGAGTGATCTGGGTTACTTGAAAGGAGAGTTGTACTCAGGTATGATTTGTATGTGATCATGTGGGACATGTTTCCTGTATATGTTAACTCAGAATAAAGACTGGGAGTCTGGGTTGTTTCATATTTGTTGATGATATGTGTTGATTGTGTTTACTGTATGGTGGTTAATTGCTTACATTCATAATTTGGACTGGCCATGTGATCCTACCAGTACACTATGGTTTGTGAACTGATACTACACCTGTTCTTTTCTTGTTGAATATAGGGCATATTCAAGTAGCTGATACGAGACCTAAGTTAAGGGACGTTTGACTTCGAATCCAAGGGTGAGCTACTCTTTCAGGTTGCCATGGGTTCTTCTATCATCCTCTTGTACATCTTTTCGAACATAGACACTTTGGACTATTAGACCTATGTTTTAGCTTTGAGGTTGCATCCCATCATTGGTTATCTAGAGTTTCGGTACTATGACCTTTAGTTCTTAGGGGTTTATTTCCGCATAAATATTTTGACTGTTGATTGAGTTTATGGGAAATCAATTCCTTAGTTTCTTTAAAATTGTTTTCATAATATCAAATTGATGCTTGGTTTTAATAATAAGCTTATTAGGTTACATTCGGGTTGGTAGTTTGTTCTTCTAGGTGGTTTACTGCGATATCATTCACGACGGTCAGGGTTGTGAAAAAGTTGGTATTAGAGCCCTAGGTTCATTGATCACGTTGTACAAAAATGATTCTAGCAGAGTACTGCGGAATGGTATAGAAATGTCTATACGTTTCTGCAAAAGGCTACAGGACATCAGGAAAATCCTCCATTCTTTCTTCCTTCGTGCTATAACTCAATTCCAATTGGTATTTGGTGATCCAAATTGGTATCTAACCTCTTTCACTCTTGAAAAAGTTGGTCCGCTGATGGTTGACACAAGATGCAATGGTGCAAGGTTAGAGCTCCAACAGTAGCGCCAGCAGCGAGAGGGTGTGGCAGAGGTAAAGGTAAAGGTGGGGACAGGGGCTAGGGCAGGGGCAGGGACAAAGAAAGGGCGAGGCAGAGGTAGAGTTAGGGGCAGGGAGGTAGAGGTAGGAGCAGGGATAGGGGCAGAGGAAGGGTGAGGCAGAGGTAGAGGTAGGGGCATGGGCAGAGGAAGGGATCAACCCATGAGGAGTCACGCTGAGGTAGAGAATATATGCAACACCTCTGAATTTGGAAAAGTGAAGAACTTCCTATTTTGGCTACTAGTTGTGACCTACAAGACTATTCTATGGTTCGTAGGAGTTTCTATGGGTTATAGATGACACTCGTAGGAATGATATTGAATATTTTTGAATTTTAAGTTTCTGAAGTTTGACCTACGAGTAGCCAGGAGAACCATAGGAAGTTTGACGGGCCATAGGATGGTTCTGTAGAAATGTCCCAGACTTAGTAGAATTTTGGACTAGAAGTTGAGAACTAACGAATGGGTCTACGAACCGTAGGAAATTCAATGACTCGTACAAAGGTCTCGTGGGAAGTAAGGTGAATTTGAGTTTCTAAAGTTTGTTCTACGGTTGACCAGTATGGTCCGTAGGAAGTTCTACGGACCAGTATGGTCCGTAGGAAGTTCTACGGACCAGTATGGTCCGTAGGAAGTTCTACGGACCAGTATGGTCCGTAGGAAGTTCTACGGACCTCAAGTCCAAATCGTAGAAGCCATCTGGCAGTTATTACTTAAGGGTATTTGGGTCTTTTCTATGACTTAAATGCCCATACTATGTAGCTTTACTTTTATTTCTAAGCCCTATATTACCCTTCTACCCCAAAATTTTCCCTAACTCTCTCATTCACTCAAAACCCCAAATCTCCTCCAAGGTTTTCTTCAAAAACACTCTTTCAAGATCAAAGAAGAAGAAGCTAGGGTTTCCAAATCAAGTCTCCTTTTCCACCATTGCTCTTGGGCATTGAATAGCAACGTATGTAGGGTTTCATCAATGGCTTTGATTCACCCATTTAGCCCCAAAGATTTTTCAAATCTTCAAGTTCAATTTTATTAAATTTGTTAGGTTTTCACTCAATTCTTTATGGGTTCTAATTATGTGGATTCAATTGTTCAATTTTGATCTTATTATGATTGTTTTGACTCAATTACATACTTTCCAATTGATTTCACATGAACCTATGCAATTTTCATGATTTGACTAGGAACTCTTAAAGGCATAAATTTATGAAGAAGCTATGAATCTATGGATGTAGTTTTCATTAAAGTTATGTATGATTTATGAAAAGGAAGGTTTTATGATCTAGGTTACTTTAAGATGAGCATCAATGAAATTGTAAAATGATTTTCTCACATATTAAGGAATAACAATTAGTGAAAGGTTTTCTCACACATGCTTGATTCAAGATTTAATGAGCTACGCTATGATGTGTTAAGATTAGATTAGTAACTTAATTATGTTTTTCCATGTATGATGATATTTTTATGAATATGACTATTCCATTGGAATTTAACTTAGCACCAAGAGAACTTGAGGTGGAGGCTCAAATAGGGTAGTCTCTAGTAGTAACCTCTATTTTCCAACTACGTGCCTCCATAGGTTTATCTTAAATGACCTAGCTAGTGGATCCACAAATAGCATATGAATCATGATTCAGAGTACTACCTTGGCAAGAAGACTCTCCCTTCTCGATGTAGGAGTTACATTGGATTCCTTGTTATGGCTCGCATGGTCTATTGTCGATTAAAGCTATTTCCCACAAAATAAACTAAGTTACTTTCAAAGGTTTTATGAAGCTTTATTTATAATTTTAAGATACATTGACCATGTTCATGAGTTATGCTTCTTCTTTAAAGGTTTTACTATGTTTTAGCTTGGTCATGCAAGTCATGTTTTTCCCTTATGTCCTCTTATGACCATGTTTTACGTTTCTATACATGTCCCTCATACTTAGTACATTCCACATACTAATTCATAATTGTGCCTACATTGTTTAATAATGTAAGGTGTGATGTTTCCTCTCCTCCCACTCGTGGCTAGTTGATCACTTTAAGGATTTGAAGACTTGGTGAGTCCTCATGTTTCGAGGACCATGCAACCTTTACTTTGCTTTCCATATGTCATTAGCTTATGGATTTTGTACGTGGTGTTTGGATTACGTCCCAACTACTCTTGATGTATTAGATTGGTTTGTCAAGACTATGTTAGACTTCCGCTTATCTGTCAAATGCTTTATTTTGATATGAACTCTCTTTATATCTATACATTGTGTTGTATGCATGCCAAGTGGCTTGTATAGGTCCTCTCGGGATCCTATACATGATGTCACATCTAGGGTGTACTTTGGGTCATGACAAACTTGGTATTCACAGTATAAGGTTTTAGAAAAAGGTCCTAGGATGTCTAACAAACCGCATTGAGTAGAGTCTTGTTCATAAGTGTGAAGTGCGCCATATTAATGAATAGGAGGATACAAAGCGTTTAGGAAACTTTACTTCTTTCATTACTCTGAAGTTGGGCCATAGAGTCTATCTCTATAAAGATCCTTCTCCTAAATCTTGTCCGATGCTTTTTAGGATATGGCCCCTCGAAGAACTTATGTGAGAAGGAATGCAGGTGAGAATGTGGAGCCTGAGGTTCTTCAAGTTCTAGTTTATCCTTTGCTGAGCAAGTAACTCGTGCCAAATTATGAGCCACTTTTCAAGTGTTGTCTCAAGCTATGGCGGCCCAAGCTAATAAAGAAGTCATTGCTCCCGTGAACCCAAATGTGGGTACGACGCTGACAAGGATAAGAGACTTCACTAGGATGAATCCTCTTGAGTTCCATGGTTCCAAGGTTGATGAGGATGCTCAAGAGTTCATTGATGAGTTGTATGAAATTATGGGTTTGCCTACGGTAGAGAAGGCGGAGTTGGCAAATCAAGGGTATTGTCTAATTTCGTTTCAACCAATGGAAAGAAGAGAGGGCGGTTGATGCGAGTCCTCTTGATTGGGAGAAATTCAAATGAGCATTTCTTGATTGTTTCTTTCCTCCTGAAATGAGAGAAGTGAAAGTTCTTGAGTTTATTAACCTTCGACAAGGGAATATGAGTGTGAAGGAGTATACTTTGAAGTTTAATCAATTGGCTAAGTATACTCCAACTATGGTTGCCGACTCTAGGGCAAGGATGAGTAAGTTTGTGTCGGATGTGTATGACTTGGTTATCAAGCAATGTCAAACCGCCATGTTTATTAAGGAAATGGATATCTATCGTCCGATGATACATGCCCAAAAAATTGAAGAGGGGAAGCTCAAGAAAATGGCAAGAGAGTCCAATAGGGCAAGGGCCGGCGATGGTAACTTTTTCATTCCAGGTTCGGTGGGCATAGACGTCCTCAATTTTGGTAAAAATTTTCTGATCAAGGTTATTTTAATGCACCGGCTCCTAAGTTAAAAAAAGATAGAGTGTCTAACCCTAAAACTTAAAGAGGTGGTGGAAATGGATCTTCTATTCCCACTTGCCAAAGGTGTGGTAAAAGTCACTCGGGTAAATACTTAGCCGGTATGGATGGTTGTTTTGGTTGTAGAAAGAGGTACCACAAAGTGAAGGATTGTCTGTTGCAAGCTAGCAAGGGTAAGGATGGTAGGAAAGCTCAACCTAGTAGTTTTGGTTTGGGTGCTCCTCATTAGAATAGGTTCTATGCTTTTCAGACTCGACAGGATCATGAGGATTCTCCGAATGTTGTGACTGGTATGTTGAAAGTCTTTCATTTTGATGTGTATGCTTTACTTGATCTTGGTGCTACATTATCCTTTATTACTCCTTATGTGGCTATGAGATTTGAAGTTGGTCCTGAAATCCTTCTAATCCCTTTCATGTCTCTACTCATGTTGGTGATTCTATCGTTGCTAAGATAGTTTATAGGAATTGCCCTATTTTCATTTTTCATAGAGTAACTCATGTTGATCTTGTATAGCTTGATATGATAGATTTTGATATTATTCTTCGGATGGATTGGCTACATGCATGTTATGCTTCCATAGATTGTAGGAACCGATTGGTCACATCCAAGATTTCGAACGAACCTATCATGTCATGGAAAAGGGAAAATTATGTTCTGAAGGGTCAGTTCATATCTTGCCTAAAGGCTAAGAAAATAATTTCTAAGGGTTGCATTTATCATCTTGTCTGGGTTAGGAATATAGATTTTGAAACCCCAACTCTTGAGTCAGTTCCGATTGTGAATGAGTTTCTGAAAGTGTTTGCCGATGATCTTCCTGGTGTTCTTTCCGTGAGGGAATAGACTTCGGTATTGATCTCCTCCTAGATACGCATCCTGTCTCTATTCCTCCCTACGGCATGGCCCCAATAAAAATTAGAGAGTTAAAGGATCAATTGAAAGACTTGTTGGATAAGGGTTTTATTAGACTGAATATCTCTCCATGGGGTGCTTTGGTGTTGTTTGTTTGAAAGAAGGATAGTTCCCTCTGAATGTGCATTGACTATCAGCAATTGAATAAGGTTACCATAAAGAATAAGTATCCTATTCCAAGGATTGATGATTTGTTTGATCAACTCCAATGAGCGAGTTACTTCTCCAAAATTGACATTTGGTTGGGTTATCACCAATTGAGAGTGAAGAAAAATGACATTTCGAAAATGGCTTTTCGAACCCGCTATGGTCATTATGAGTTTTTGGTGATGACTTTTGATTTCACTAATGTCGCGGTGGCGTTCATTTATTTGATGAATAGGGTCTTCAAGAAATATCTTGACATGTTTGTGATTGTGTTTATAGATGATATTTTGATTTACTTACGGAGTGAGGATGAGCATGTTGAGTATTTGAGGATTGTGTTGCAAATTATCAAAGATCGGGGATTGTATGCTAAGTTTAGCAAGTTTGAGTTTTGGTTGAGGTCCGTTGCTTTCCTTGGCGATATTGTCTCTGGTGAAGGTATTCAGGTCGATCCTAAGAAAATTGAGTCGGTTAAGAATTGGCCTAGACCTTTGTTCGCTTCAGATATGCGGAGTTTCTTGGGGTTGGCTGGTTATTATAGAAGGTTTGTGGAAGGATTTTCCTTTATTGCTTCACCTTTGATGACATCGACTCAAAAGAAAGTGAAATTCCTATGGTCGGAAGCTTGTGAGAATAGTTTCCAAGAGTTGAAAGATAGACTAACTTCAGCTCGTATATTGACATTACCAGAAGGATCAGATGGTTTTGTGGTTTATTGTGTTGCCTCACGGATTGGTCTTGGTTGTGTTTTGATGCAACATGGGAAGGTTATTGACTATGCTTCAATGCAACTAAAGGTGCATGAAAAGAATTATCTAACCCATGATTTGGAGTTAGCATCGGTAGTGTTTGCCCTAAAGATTTGGAGGCATTACTTATATGGTGTTCATGTAGACGTGTTTACCGACCTCAAGAGTTTGAAGCATGTGTTCACTCAAAAGGATTTGAATATCTGCTGAAGGAGATGGCTTGAGATATTGAGGGATTATGACATGAGTGCCCTATATCATCCTGGTACAACGAATGTGGTAGCGGATGCGCTTAGTCGACTATCAATGGGAAGTGTTGCTCATGTTGAGGATTACAAGAGAGTGTTAGTTCGTGATTTTCTTAGATTGGCCCGATTGAGTGTTCACTTAGTTGATTCTAGTGAAGGTGTTGTGGTTGTTCACAATGGTTCCAAATCGTCTTTTATATCGGATGTGAAGGCTAAATAAGATCTTGCTCAGTTCTTGCCCCTATGTGAATTCTCTCACATCTTTCATGAATATGCATGCATATGGAAACATGAGAATAGATAAAATGTATTAATCTGAAAGAGTAAACATGAGGAACTAATATCTAAGAGGAAACCGAAATGAAGGGAAAGAGATGGGGGGAACTTGGACATCATATTGTAACACCTCATAAGTTGGTGAGTTGAGTCCGAAAGAAAACTTCAGAAATTATTGCTGACACAAATTGAACGGAAGCCAACTACGGACCGTACAAGGTTCTAAAATTTGTAGAAGGCAAATCGTGGAAAGGAGTCCTAGAAGTTGGATTTGTCAAGTTTCTGAAATTTTGCCACGGACCAACAAGACGGTCCGTGGATGGACCTATGACTGGTAGGGAGGTGGTTGTAGGATGTTCCCTGACTTGGTGGAATTGTGAGTGGTTGTATGGTTGGGTTCGAAAGGTCATAGAATTTTTGATGGACCGTAGGATTGGCTCGTGGAACTTGGTTAGATTTCTGACTTTCAGTATCTTGACCTATGGACCAACATGATAGTTCATAGCTCGATGTATGGGCGTAAGTGGCATCCATAGATTACTTCTGGTAGTTTTTCTTAAAGGGTATTTGAGTCTTTTTCAATCTATTTAACCCCTAAACTATGTCATTTTGACCCTATATCTAAGTCCTATAACTGATTTACTCTTCAAAAACTTACCCATTCCCTCTTATTCATTCTAAAGCCCTAAAAGCTTCCAAGGGTTTCTCTCCAAGGATTTTCTCAAGTGGATAAGGGTTCTTCAACCTTTCAAGCTTTCTTCCTCAATTCAAAGGCTAGGATTCATCAAAGGTATTTGGGAATTCATCAATGAATCTTTTCCATCCATTGAGTCCCAAAGTTTTTTCTACTTTCTTGCATGATTCCAACCCAAATTTCTAGGGTTTTGCATGTTTTCTTATGGGCTCAATTGTTTATGACTAAATTCATCCTATTTGATCTTAATAAGCATGAATTGATCTAAATTACATGTTTTCAATGAATTTCATAAGAACCCATGCCTTATGCCTACTTTATGATTATGAACTATGTTTGGGATTATGCATGAATCATGAAATTGAGGAATTTATGAATCAAGGATGCTTTTAGATAAAGTATCAATATCTTTTATGAAAGGTTTCTTCCAATTGAAGTATCCTTAATATGAAAAGATGATCATGATTTTGATGTTTTAGATAAGTGTCTTCATCAATATGTTATAAAATCATGATTTTTAAAGGAGCTATTCTATGATATGAAGTTTATGATTGAATTGGTATTAGTAGATTCTTACCATTTCAAGTATTATGATTATGATATAACTGTGCTTATTTTTATTGGGAGTTTACTTAGCACCAAGAGGACTTTGGAATGGAGGCTCTCCCATTATTAGAGGTCTGGTCTCTAGTAGAAATACTCTTGTCCAGTAACTATGTGCCCCTATAGGACTTAGTTTTAATTGACTCTAGCTAGTAGATACACTAAGCTTAAGAAAATGGTCCTTACCTTGGCAAGTAGGACAATCTCTTTTCAGTGTGGAAGTTAGTCATTGAATTTCATGTTATAGATCACAAGGTCTATGTTAGTTATCTGTAAACATGCCACAAAAGTTATGGTTTACTCAACAAGTTACGCTTTTTCTCAAAAGACGATGATTCAAGCTATTGAAATGATTTTTTAAAGACTTGCATTGACCTTGCCATATACTTTGTGAATTTAGCTTACCATGATATGATATGTTTCACTTGGTTATACATTATCAAGTCTTTAAGACATAGCATGTTTTTGTTTTTAGTATGCATCTTCTCTCATACTCGGTACATTCCATGTATTGATGCATAATATCTCTTGTGCTTATATTGTTTCAAAATATAGGGATTTACGTTCCTTTATCTGATCTTTACTAGGTGGATTGTGAAGCTTGATTTGAGTTACTTGTGTCCTCATGGATTGGGGACCTTGCTGCCATATGACTTTTATTGCTTTCAAGTCTTTTCAGTTTCAGACTTACTTCGTGAGCTAGCGTCTTGTCCTAGCCGTTCTTATGATATTAGAGGCTTCTTGTCAGACATTAGTATTTTTGCTTATGAGTTGTACTCTATTTGGTATCAAAGATGTTGATTTGAGACTTATGGTCTGATTTATTTAATTCTTAATTATGCTTATGTTGAGTGGCTCGTTTAGGGTCTTTCGAGGCTCTATTTTCCATGTCACGTCTAGGGGATAACTTGGGTCATGACAAACTTGGTATTCAGAGCATCAGTTGAAAGAGTCCTAGAAGCTTGACAAACCGCATTTAGTAGAGTCTTTGAAGTGCGCCACATTTATGAATAGGAAGCTACGAGACATTTAAGAAATACTTTATTTCTTTTATACTCCTAAGTCGTGCGATAGAGTGGAACTCTATAAAGTTTCTTTCTAACCCTTGTTCCATGCGTTTTCAGAACATTTCTCCAAGAAGAGCTCCAGTGAGAAGGAATGTGAATTGGGAACCGGAAGTTCCTCAAGCTCTGATCAATCCTTTTGCCGAGCAAGTCTCACATGCCGAATTTAGAGTCACATTTCAAGTATTGGCTCAATCTATGATGGCACAAGCTAATAGAGAGGTTGTAACTCCCATGAACTCAATTGTGGGTATGGTGGTGACAAGGATAAGAGACATCACGAGGTTGAGTCCTCTGAAATTCCATGGCTCAAAGGTGGAGGAGGATCCACAAGAGTTTATTGAGGGAATCCATAAGATTGTGGACAATACGGTGGTGATTTCTCTCACTCGAGGTCTGGTAGAAATGGGTGTTCTCAGTTTTGGAAATATTTCTCCTGTATAAATCCACCAATGCTTTGGGTCAAAGGTTCAACAAAGATAGGGTGTCTAACCATAAGCCTCAAGCAGGTGGTTCTTGTGGGTCTTCATTCCCCGCTTGCCAAAGGTGTGGCAAGAGTCATCCGAGGAGAAGCTTAGGCGGTACCGATGGTTGCTATGGTTGTGGTAAGAGTGGTCACAAATTGAGAGATTTCCCTTCGTAGGTTGGCAAGGGTATAGATGGTCATCAGGTTTAGCCTAGTTCTTCTTATAGTGGCCCAACTTAGTAGGGTGCTTCTTTTGGTTGTAGTGGTACTCATCATCAAAACAGGTTTTATGCTCTTCAAACTTGCTCGGATCATGAAGATTCTCCAACTGTGGTGAATGGTATGTTACAAGTCTTCCATTTTGATGTTTATGCATTGCGTGATCCAGGTGCTACGTTGTCTTTTATGACTCCTTATGTGTCTATGAAGTTTGATGTAGGTACAAAAATCCTTTTAGAACCTTTTTTAATATCTACTCATGTAGGTGATTCCATTGTTGCTAAACGAGTCTATAGAAATTGCCTAGTTTAAGTTTCTCATAAGGTCACCTCAGCTGATCTCGTGGAGTGTAACACCTCGAAATTCAGAAAAAGGAAAAAAGGCCGAAAGATTGGCTACTAGTTCAAGTCTACGAGACCAGTCTATGGTTAGTAGGGTGTTCTATAGGTCGTAGACCAGTCTCATAGGAAGTGAAAAAATAATTTTTTGGAAATCACGTTTCAATATCTCATTCTACGATTGACCAAGATGAGTCTTCAAATGGTCTACGGGCCATAGGAAGGTCCGTAGAAAGGTTTCAGACTTGATGAAATTTTGAGTTTGGATTTGAGTTCTACGGCTTGGGTCTACAGGCCGTAAGAATTAGATGGACCGTAGAAGGGTCTCGTGGGACGTTGACCAATTTTGGTTTTTGAAGTTGATTCTATGGTTGACCAGTACGGGCCGTAGAAAGTTCCACGAACCATAGGTCCGACTCGCAGGTCACTTCAGTAGTTATTTCTTAAGGGTATTCTGGTCTTTTTCTATGCATTTAATGCCTAAACTAGGTCATTTTGAATCTATTCCTAAGCCCTATATTAGGTTTTTAACTCCTAAAACTACCCATTCAAAACTCATTCTCCTGAATCCCAAATCCCAACCACCTTCATCCTCCCCAATTCTCTCTCAAGCTAAGGAAGAAGAAGCTAGGGTTTCAACTAAGGATCTTCAATTTACCATTGCATCAAGGCTTTTATTATCAAGGTATGCCGGGATTCACTAATGGAATCATTCTTCCATTAGGTCCCTAAGGTTCTTAATTCTCCAATTCAATTTCTCAATTTAAGTTAGGATTTTCTTCAATCTCCATGGATTCTCTTTAATTATGATTCAATTGTTTGTTTTCAATCTTATATTGCATGATTTGAACTAATTACATGATTTTAAGTTGAATTCATATGAACCCATGCATGATCTATAATTTTGACTATGAACTATGAACTATGAAATATGAATTTATGAAAGCTACGCATATCTTATGAAATTGATGTTTATGATGTAAGGATGCTTTTAGATGAAAGTATCATTGAAATTGTCAAAGTTTTTCTCATATATGGATTCATAAGGTTTAAAGGTTTCCTCACCTATGCTTGAATCATATTTAAGGAGCTATTCTATATGACATAAGATTGGATCGATAGATGATAGCACCTTTCCAAGTATGATATTATGAATATGATTAATGACTAATTCTATTGGAATATTTACTTAGCATCAAGAGGATATTGATATGGAGGCTCTTATGTTACTAGAGGCGGGGTCTCTAGTAGCAATCTCCTTGTCCCTAACTACATGCCCCCGTAGGATGTATGAACTAGTGGATCCACGTAAGCTAGAAGTTCATGGTCCTTACCTTGGCAAGTAGGACATTATTTTTTGGTGTGAGAGCATGACACCAGATTCCATGTTATAGCTCACATGGTCTATGTCAGTTAATGGTAAATATCCCACAAAAACAAACTAAGTTACTTTTAAGGTATTCCCAAAGTGTTTTTATATGTTATAGCTTGCATTGACCATATTTTATGACTTATGATTTCAAATGTCTTTTTATGATTTAGCTTGGTCATTGCATGTCATGTTAAAGCCCTTTCTATCATGTTTTCATATTCTTATGCAAATTGCCTCATACTTAGTACATTCCATGTACTAATGCATACTTGTACCTACATGTTTCACTAATGTAGGGTCCGATGCTCCTTCTCCTCCCGCTCGTGGCTAGTCAATTTCGCTAAAAATTTGAAGCCTTGGTGAGTCCTCATGTTTCAAGGACCATGTAACCTTTATTGCTTTCTTATGTATTTGGTTTACACATTTTGTACATAGTATATGGGTTATGTCCCAACCACTTCTATATTGCTTAGCTTGTTAAGACTTATGATTAGACTTTCGCTTTTATGTCAAATTCTTTACAATATGAAGTGTCTTTAAAACCATTTTTTATTATCTTGTATGATATATGTCAAGAGGCTGTTGTAGGGCCTCTCGGGGTCCTATACACCATGTTATACCTAGGGTATACTTTGGATCGTGACATGGAGTGAGACATGATAGACTTCAATATAATTCTTGGTATGGATTGACTTTACTCTTGTTATGCTTCCATTAATTTTAGGACCCGAGTGGTCAGGTTTCAGTTTCCAAATGAACCTATCTTAGAATGGAAGGGTGGAAATTCAGAGCCTATAAGTTGGTTTATCTCATGCCTTAAGGCTAGGAAGATGATTTCTAAAGGTTGCATTACCATCTTGTTCGGGTTGGGGATAAAGATTTTGAAATCCCTACTCTTGAGTCACTTCCTGTTGTTAACGAGCTTTCGAAAGTGTTCCCCAACGATCTTTCTGGTGTTCCTCTAGAAAGAGAAATAGACTTCAGAATTGACCTTCTTCCAGATACGCAACCTATCTCTATTCCTCCTTACCATATGGCTCCATCAAAACTTAAAGAGTTAAAACATCACTTGAAAGATGTGTTAGATAAGAGTGTCATTCAACCGAGTATCTCACCATGAGGTGCTCCAATTTTATTTGATCAGAAGAAGGATGGTTCACTTTGCATATGCATTGATTATCGGCAATTTAACAAAGTTAGGATAAATAATAAGTATCATATCCCAAGGATCGATGACTTGGTCGATAAACTTTAAGGTGCTAACTTCTTCTCAAAGATTGATCTCCGATTGGGTTATCATCAGTTGAAAGTGAGAGAATGTTACATTTTGAAGATGGCTTTTCAAGCTCGGTATGGTCACTATGAATTCTTAGTTATGTCTTTTGGATTAACAAATGCTCCAGCTGCTTTTATGGATTTAATGAATAAGGTGTTCAAGCAATACTTTGACATATTTGTGATTGTGTTTATTGATGATATTTTGATTTATTCTTAAAGTGAGGATGAGCATGTCGATCATTTTAGAATTGTCTTGCAAGTTCACAAGGATCTTCAATTGTTTGCTAAGTTTAGAATATGTGAGTTTTGGTAGATGTATGTTGCTTTCCTTGGCCATATTATTTCCAATGAAGGTATTCGAGTTGATCCTAACAAGACTAAGATAGTTAAGAACTGGCCTAGACCTCTTTTCGCTTCAGATATTTGGAGTTTCTTAGGCTTGATTGGTTATTATAGATGATTCATGGAGATATTTTCCTCTATTGTTTTGCCTTTAAATACGTTGACTCAGAAAAAGGTAAAGTTTCTATGGTCGAAAGCGTGTGAGGAAAGCTTTCAAAATTTGAAGACCCGGCTTACCTCCGCCCCAGTTTTGACATTACCCAAAGGTTCTGATGGGTTTGGTGTATATTGCGATGCTTTGAGAATCGTACTTGGTTTTGTTCTAATGCAACACAGGAAGGTGATTGCCTATACCTAAAGGCAACTTAAGATCCATGAAAAGAACTACCCTACACACGACTTGGAGTTAGCAACAGTTGTGTTTTCTTTAAGGATTTGGAAACATTACTTGTACGGTGTCCATGTGGATGTGTTCACTTATCAGAAGAGCTTACAATACGTATTTAAGCCAAAGGACCTAAATCTTCAACAAAAGGAGATGGCTCAAACTTTTGAAGGACAATGATATGAGTGTTCTTTACCATTTGGGTAAGGCAAGCGTGGTTGTCAATGCCCTTAGTCGATTGTTGATGAGTAGTGTGGCTCACATTGATAATGATAAAAATGAGTTAGTTCAGGATATTCATTGACTAGCTCGTCTAGGTGTTCGCTTGGTTTACTCTACATAGGGTGGTATCATTGTTTAGAATTGTTCAGAATTGTCTTTGGTGTCGGATATGAAGGCTAAGCAAGATCTTGATCCGACTTTGGTAGAGTTGAAGGAAGCGGTGCTCAAAAAGGCTACTGAGGCTTTCTCCCAAGAAGAAGAGGGTGTGCTTCGTTACTAAGGTCATTTATGTGTTTTGAATATTGATGAGTTAAGGCAACATATCTTATTGACAGCTCACAATTCTCGGTATTCTATTCACCCGGGAGCCACCAAGATGTACCATGATTTATGGGAGGTCTATTGGTGGAATGGGATGAAGAGGGATATTGTGAAATTTATGGCTAAGTGTCCATATTGCTAACAAGTGAAAGTCGAGCATAAAAAACTGGGAGGTTTGACTCAAGATATTACTATTTCTACTTGGAAGTGGAAAGATTTGAATATGAATTTCATTACCGATTTACCACGCACCCATTGGCAACATGATTCAATTTGGGTAATCGTGAATCAGATGAAGTCGGCATATTTTGTTACCGTGAAGACTTCGTATTCGACTGAGGATTATGCTAAGTTGTATATTCGAGAAATGGTTAAGTTACATGGGGTGCCCGTATCCATTATATTAGACCAAGGTACATAGTTTACTTTCCAGTTTTTGAGGTCGTTTTAAAAAGGCCTTGGTACCTGAGTTAAGCTTAGTGCAACCTTTCATCCTCAAACCAATGGTCAAGCCGAGAATACAATTCAAACTTACGAAGATATGTTGAGATCTGTGTGATTGACTTCAAGGGTAGTTGGGATGATCATTTGCCTTTGATCGAGTTGGTTTATAATAATAGCTATCACTCGAATATTCAAATTGCTCCATTTGAGACTTTCTATGGAAGGAGATGTAGGTCTCCTATTGGTTGGTTTGAAATTGGAGAGGTCACTGTGATAGGAAAAAATTGGTGCATGAGGCTATGGAGAAGGTTCGACTTATTAGAGAAAGATTGAAAATGGCTCAAAGTTGACAAAAGTCTTATGCGGATGTTAAAAGAAAAAGAGGTTTAACTTGATATTGATGATTCAATTTACTTGAAAATCTTACCTATGAAGGGTGTGATGATATTTGAGAAGAAATGGAAGCTTAGTCCCCGCTACATAGGCCCATATAAGATTTTAAGGTGTTTCGGCAACGTAGCCTATGAGTTGGATTTGCCTTCCGATTTGGCAACGGTGCATCCGGTGTTTCATGTTTCATAATTAAAGAAGTGTATTGATAATCCTACGCTAGTTTTTCTATTGGAAAGTTTTGGTGTTAAGGTAATTCTTTCGTATTAAGAGGTTTTGGTCGAAATTTAGGATTATCAAGTTCGGAAGTTGAGAAATAAAGAAGTTGCATCCGTGAAGGTTCTTTGAAGGAACCAATTGGTTGACGGTGCTACTTGAGAGGTCGAGGCCGATATGATGTCCAAGTACCCCCATCACTTTCCCTCTCTTCTGGTTTCCGCTTGAGGTATTAGTTTCTCATGCTTACTCTTTCAGATTCATATGTTTTAGCTATTCTCATATTTTCATATGTTCATATGCATGCATATTCATGAAAGTTATTTTAAAGTTTATGTTTTAGCTTGGAGTCGATTACACCTTGGTTTTATACATTTTGATATGATTTGCATTCATTTTGGGTTGTTAGATCTCTTTCCCTACTCTATTCATGCTAGCTTAACTCCCATTCGAGGATGAATGTTCCCAAGGGGAGATATTGTAACACCTCAGAAGTTGGTGAATTGAGTTGGAAAGAAAACTTCAGAAACTATTGTTGTCACAGGTTGAACGGAAGCCAACTACAGACCGTATAAGGTTCTACTATTCGTAGAAAGCAAATTGTGGAAAGGAGTCCTGGAAGTTGGATTTGTCAAGTTTCTAAACTTTTCCCACGCTTAGTTCATTGTTGTGAAAAGTAGCCTTAACCGACATGTAAGACCATGTGAGCTATCAACATGGAATTCGGTGTGTAACCCTACACCGATAGGGCCATCCTACTTTCCAAGGTAGGACCCTTAAACTTCTAGCTTACGTGGATCCACTAGCTAATGTCTATGAAAGACCATCATCCTATGGTGGCACATAGTTTAGGGATAAAGAGATTGCTCCTAGAAACCCGGCCTGTACTAACGGAGAGTTTCCATCTTAATATCCTCTCGGAGCTAAGCATAAATCCCACGGAATTAAACATACATCATAATGCATCTTATTATCCATGAAAAGGTACAACTAGAGTTACCAATCCAAGCTTACATAATTTAGAATAGCTCCTTAATCCTTTGATTCAACTTTAGTTGAGAAAGACCTTTCAATAAGTTATGAATCAATTATGTGAGAAAACCTTTCACATTCATAGTTTTGAGTAATAAGTGAGAAACCCTTTCACAACTCAACAAAAACATCATTCATGCTTCAATCTCAAAGCAATCCATAATTCATCATAAATTTCATAGCTTTAGAAATCATTAAAACATGCATGAGTTCATACAAACTTCATAAAATCCATCTTCTTCATAATTCAACCCAACATTAATGCATAAATCTCAAAATTTAGGGAATTCATATGGGTTCATGAGGATTCATCTTAAAACATGTAATTCAACTCAATTCATACTTAGGAAACCATAATTGAAAGTAATTTGATCATAATTGAAAGAATCCACATCATAGAAGAAAACCCTTAAATCAAATTGGGAATTTGATACTTAAAAATTGAGAATTTTAGGGACTCTATGGAGGAATGGGCTCCATAGATGAAGATCATCATGCCTCAATGCCAAAACCTTGAAATCAATTGAGGATTAGGAGGCTTGAATCTTGAAAACCCTAGCTCTTGCTTCTTCTTCTTCAAGCTTTCTAGAGAGAGAAATATTTGGAGAGGAGAGTTTTGGGAATGATTAGGAATGGGTAGAATTAGGCTTAAAAGGTTTATATAGGGTCTAGGTTAATGGCCAAACCGACTTAGATTAGGAATTAAATATTTAGGGAAAAGACCAAGAAGCCCATTAAAAATAAATGTCGGACCCTATCTATGATTTGATCTACGACCCGTAAGTCAACCTACGGACCGTTCTGTTCCTCCGTAGATAGATTCAGAAAGTCTTAACTATGAACCCCCAATGACGGGTCACCATTTATGGTCTATGGTTCAATCTACGGTTGGTACAGGGCCACCGTAGGTCTAACTTTAGCCCTTGAAGATTCCACTAAGTCTGGGTCTCACCTACGAGGCCTACATATGGTCCATACATTAAATGACGGACTGTCCTGGCGAGCCATCAATAGGCTACTAAGACTTGATTTCTGAGAAAACTTTTCCCTCCACCTACGACTGCCACCTACGGCCCGTAAATGCTCCTACCAACCATAGGTTGGAGCCGTAGGTCATGCCTGTAACCAAATTTTTTTTATGTTCCTTCTTTTTAAAAATCTGAGGTGTTACATAAGACTTACCACAAAACTTTGGGGGAAACTATCATTACAACAAATCGAATACTCAATAAAGTTTAGCACATATGAGAAATGGAAAGGAAGAAAATCAAACTTTAAATTTTTCAAAATGTGGGGGTGTCTAGTAAAAGTCCAAGTTTCTTTCCGAAAAAGGGACAAAATATGACCTAATACTGTGGATTGTGTTTTCATTGGTTACACTACAAATAGTAAGAATGTCAATTTTTGGTTCATAAGTCAGAACATCTTGAGATTCAAGACAATGCATTGAGTTTTCTAGTTAAGGGTCTAGACGACCTCGGGAAAAACCAAATGAAAATGTACTTAATAAAGAGATTCCAAGGTGTAGTAAACATCAAAAGGCATCTACTTCTTTTGGATTTGATTTTGTAACATTTCATCTTGAAAATGAGCCTCCTATATTCAAAGAAACTATGTAATCTTTGGACTCACCCTTTTGGAAAGAGGTTGTCACTAGTGAGATTGATTCAATCTTGAGTAACCATACTTGGAAGTTGGTTGATCTTCCTCCCGAAAATAAAGTTTTGGGTTCAAAGTGGACCTTCAAAAGAAAAATGAAAGTTGTTGGAACCATTGACAATTACAAAGTGAGACTTTTTGTCAAAGGATTTAGAGAAAAAGAAGGTCTTGGTTATTTTGACACATACTCGCTGATAACTAGGATTACATCCATTTGGATGTCGATTGCATTAGTTGCGGTATATGGCCTTCAAATTCATCAAATGAATCTGAAAATAACTTTCTTAAAGGGAGAATTGGAGGAAGAAATTTACATGGAATGACCCGAGGGATTTGTGGTTCCTGATAAAGGAAAAGAAAGTGTGCAAACTTGTTAAGTCACTCAATGGACTAAAACAAGCACCAACACATTGAAATGCAAAATTTGACCAAATAATGTTGGCAAATAGATTTAAGATTTATTAATGTGATAAATGTGTTTACATTAAAGTGTAACACCTCGCAATTCTATTCTTAGAATCTGAATCTTCCGTTCTAAGTATATAAGCTTGAGCCGAGTGATGTCATAATTACAATTATGTGTTAAGGTTAAATTAATATGTGTGGGAGGTGTATTAGAAGTGGTTAAGGGTCATAACAGACCTCTAGTACTAGGTTGAGTTCAAAACCTTGCTATCGGCTAAGTTGTTCGCATTAGTTCATGCAAGGGTCAATTTCAAATGATCATATCTCTCAAAATATAATGAATTAGGTGGCTCATTACCTATCATATTAAAGGTCTTGCAGTTTTCTTTCTACCTCCACCAGTTTTCCTTATTTCGACTTCGGAATAAAAAATTATGGTCATTTTACTGGAACATATTTGAGCTAGGAAATTCAGCGAGGACACCTGCTCATTTGGTGACTCACTGAATAGGTTGGAGAATCACCGAATTACCCTGCCAAAATGTCTCGAAAACCATAAGTCTCTGTCTATTTTGGTTATCTAAACTCCTATTTCGTGACTCTCAGAATATTTCAGTGAGGAGACCTACAGATCGTCGATTTGGCCGACGGGATTCATTAAAAGGTCATTTTCTTTGATTATAATGGTCCTCTTACTTTCACAGAAGGATGCTGTTGACCTTCTACCCTTAATTAACTTCCCTAAGTCTATCTCGTAGCCTAATAACCTCCCTATTAATGCCCAACCCTCAGACAAATTGAATTCGCACGTTCTAAGTTCTCTTAAAAAAGAAGCTAAGGTTCTTCAGTTTCAAGCCTATGTTCAAGGTTTCAAGTCAGCCTCATCTTTTGAGGTATATACGGCTTCAATGAGAGTATTCATTTCGCACTCATGCCTAAAATGTTTTGATTCTCAATAATTTCATAAGATTATTAGAAGTAAAGCTAGGGCTTTATGAAATTATGATCTTTCTTCAATAAGCTATATTTTCATTATTTCACTTTGGTTTAAAAATCTTATGGTACTAATTTAGCATGATTTTTATGTTCATTCAAACCCTTATTTATTTTAAGTATGAAAACAAGCATGATATGAATAACAACATAAATACAGGTTATTTTAAGATATGATTTCTGAGTTGATCTTCATATGTGATATATGATGTTAACTGATTTTCATACCTATGAGAATTATATGAATATATGTTATTTTGGGAGGACTATTTCATACCGAGAGGACGCGGTTTATAAAACCTAAGTCCCATAACTACGCGTCAACATAGGATTATATTTCACCACTTTGTCGGTTGACCTTCTCGCCCTAAGAGGCTCAGATTAGTGGATCCACATACATATGATATTGTCTTATACTCAGGCAAGGTATAGGGTAGCCCTCTCAATTGGGTTAGGTGTTGGACATCATGTGCCCCCATGGTATATGTTGGTTGTAAGAAATTCCCCAGTTTATGCACCTTTTTACGATATAGTCTTAACTTTATATGATTCACTTAAATATGTTGTTTACAACTGTGATTATAAGAGACTATTGAAATAGACTCATCTCTACATATATATGTTTTTGAAAGGTATTTAAACATGAATTCCAACTATTTTCTCTTTGATTCTTTCACTATGTGTATGATTTTGAAAATCATTATTTCACTGTCCTCGTTATTGTATTTTACGATTATTCTAATTCCCCATACTTACTCACTACATTTCACATACTGATGTATACTTTTCTCTATTTTGCATCCTTTTATGATGTAGATCCCGGTGCCATACTCAAACTTGTGGTTAGTGAGATTGTAGCAGTTCCAACCAACAATTGGTAGTCCTCCCCATTTGAGGACTTCTTAAATTAGTTGTTCGTCAAAATTTAGTACTTTCTTTTTATTTGGTTTGAGGTAACTGGGGGCCATGTACCGGAAAAACTATTTCCTTCTGTGTAGACGTTAGAGGCTTATTTTAGTCATTAGTTGTTAGTCGTCATAGATTTATTGACTTCCTTATTAAGACTTATTAAGCATATATTTCAGCTTCTACATTAGTTTCATATGATGAGCTTTGATATGTTATGCCAAGTGTTAGCTTGGGAGAAGTCGTGGTTCCGAGAACCATGTCTCGACTGGGGTGTAGACTCGAGTCGTGACAAACTTGATATCAAAACACTAGGTTCAAGTTTCCTAGGATGTCTGAAAAGTTGCATCTAGTAGAGTCTTTTTTATGGGTGTGAAGCGTGCCACACTTATAAGGAGGAGGCTACATGATGTTTAGGAAATAATTCCCATATATTTTTTGTGCGATAGAGTTAAACTCTATTTATCTCCTCTAATTCATGCCTATACATATTTTAGATCATGCCTTTGAGGAGAGATGTCATTCGTTTGATGAAAACTAGAAACAGACGACGTCCCGTTAGAAGGAATGAAAATCCTCTAGAATCACCAGTACTAGTTGGACCAAGATGTCCCAAGGTGGCTGTTGTACCCCCACCTCAGGGTGATGTGACTAATGCTGAGTTTTGTAATACTATCCAGATGTTGTCTCAGGCTATGAAAACTCAGGTTGACTGTCAAGGAGTAGGTCTAGCACGTCTTCATGATGTTATAGAAAGTTCCAGGATTCGTGAGTTTCTTAGGATGAACCCACCAGAGTACACTGGGTCAAAGCTTAATGAAGATTCGAAAGTTTTTGTGTATGAAGTTCAGAAGGTATTACAAGTAATGCATGTTGGTGATACAAAAAAAGGTTGAGCTAGCCTCTTATCAACTTAAGGATTTTGCGAGAATTTGGTTTGATTAATGGAAGCATATTAGGGGTGGAGATGCACAACCTCCATGTTGGAATATTTTTTCGAATGCTTTCATGGGGGCGTTTCTTTCCGCGAGAGCTAAGGTAGGCTAAGACGAGGGAGTTTCTCAATTTGAAACAAGATTCTATGAGCATACAGGATTACAATCTTAAGTTTACTCAGTTGTCTCATTAGGCTCCGGAGATGGTGTTAGATATGAGGAATAAGATGTGTTTTTTGGTATCTGGACTCTCCTATCTCTCAAACAAGAAATTTACGACAGCGATGTTAATTGGGGACATGGACATTGGCCGACTGATGATTTATGTACATCAAGTTGAAGAGGAGAAGTTGAGGGATAGGGAAGAGTTTTGAAATAAGAGAGCCAAGACATCAACCATGAGTTCTGCTAGCAGAGATCTGTAAATGAGAATCGATTATCCTATCAGATGAAGTCATCTGGACCACTCCATCTTCATCCAGTGCATCCACACCCAAACCCAAGAATGGTAAAAAAGGAAGAGAGTATGGTTCCCAATCACAGTGCAGTTTTTTCAAGGGGTGCACACCTTATCCGAGTTGCAGCAAGTGTGGAAGGAATCATCTCGGTGAATGTCTCTATCGTAAGGATGGGTGTTTTCAGTGTTGCAAAGCAAGTCATAGACTCAAGGATTGTCCCTTAGGAAGGCAGGGCAATGGAGGTAACATACTCCAGTCTTCTACATCATTAGTACCACTAAGCCGTAACTTTCAGAAAGGCACAACTTTAGGTGTGTGAATGGTAGTCAAAACCGCTTCTATTCTTTCTCTTCTCGTCAGGATCATGAGGATTCTTCCGATGTTGTTAAATGTTTTTCCATTGATGTTTACGCTTTGTTTCGCTGGTGCTACCTTGTCATTTATGACTCCATACGTTTCTATTAGGTTTACTTTCAGTCCCGAGCAACTCCTAGAATCCTTTCCTGTTGCTACTCCTGTTGGAGAGTCGGTGTTGGCTAAACAAATTTGTAGGAACTGCACTATATCAGTCCTTTATAAAGTCACCACCGCTGATCTAGTAGAGTTAGATATCGTAGACTTTGATGTTATTCTAGGCATGAACTGGTTACATTTGTGCTATGCCTTAGTTGACTGCAGAACCAGAGTCATAAATTTCAAATTTCCTAATGAACCAGTCTTAGAGTGGAAGGGTAGTTCTACCTTACCTAAAGTTTGTTTCATTTCTTTTCTTAAGGCCAGGAAGTCTCTAAGGGGTATATATAGCATATAGTTCATAACAAAGATTCCAATCTTGAGACCCCATCTCTCCCATCAATTCCTGTAGTATATGAGTTTCCAAAAGTCATTCCCAATGATCTTACTGGAGCTCCTCTTGATAGGGACATACAATTTGGAATAGATACTCTTCCTGATACGCAAACTATATCTATTCCTCCATATAGAATGGCCCCAGCAGAGCTAAAAGAACTAAAGGAACAATTGAAAGACCTTTTAGATAATGTATACATGAGACCTAGTCTTTCCCCTTGGGGTGCCCCAGTCCTTTTTGTGTGTAAAAAGGATAGCTGTCTCAGAATGTGTATAGACTACCATTAGTTGAACATGGTCACCATTAAGATTAGGCGTCACCTTCCCAGAATTGATGACTTGTTCGACCAGCTTCAGGGAGCCGCTTGTTTCTCAAAGATTGATCTCAGATCCGGGTACCATTAGTTGAAGGTTAGAGAGTGTGACATCCCGAAGACAACTTTCTAAACATGGTATGGTCACTATGAGTTTATTGTTTTATCATTTGGACTAACCAATGCTCCTGCAATATTTATGGACCTCATGAATAGAGTGTTTAAGTCGTACCTCGACATGTTTGTTATTGTGTTTATAGATGACATCCTGATCTACTCTGTAGTGATGAGGAACATACAAGTCACCTTAGGATTATTCTATAGACTCTAAGGGATAAACATTTATTCCCTGAATTCTCTAAAGTATGAATTCTGGTTGGGGTCAGTAGCACATCTGGGCCATGTTGTTTCCAGTGAGGGAATTCGAGTTGATGATCATAAGATTAAGGCAGTTTAGGCCCACCACTCTGTCTCATCTATTTCTGCCCCATTGACTAGACTAACATAAAAGAAGGTCAAATTATAATGGTATGAGAGTTGTAAGAAGAGCATTCAAGACCTAAAGGCTCGATTGACTTTGGCTCTGGTGTTGACTTTGCTAGAGGGTACACATTGTTTTTTTGTTTATTCCGATTCCTCTTGAGTTGTCTTGGCTTTGTATTGATGCAGAATGACAAGGTCATTGCATACGCTTCTAGGTAACTTCAGGTTCATGAGATGAATTATCCCACCCATGAACTGAAGTTAGTTGCAGTGGTGTTCGCTTTAAAATTTTGGCTTCATTACCTTTATGGTGTGCATGCTGATGTCTTCATAGATCACAAGAGTCTACAGTATGTTTTAAGTCAAAAAAAGTTAAACCTTCATTAGAGAAGGTGGCTTGAGCTCCTCAAAGATTATAATATGAGTGTTATTTACCACCCAGGTAAGTCAAATAATGTTGCTGATGCTCTTAGTAGATGTCTATGGGAAGTGTGACTCATGTAGAAGAAGGTAAGAAGGAACTTGTGAAGGAAGTGCATAGACTCGCACTATTGGGAGTTTGTCTCACAGATTTCGATGAGGGTGGTGTGGTAGTTCTGAATGGATCTAAGTCTTCATTGGTGATTGAGATGAAGGAGAAGCAAGACAGTGATCCCATATTACTCCATTTGAAAGATACAGTTCTCAAACAGAAGGTGGAAATTTTCTCAAATGGGGGAAATGAAATTCTTTGATATCAAGTAAGGTTGTGTGTTCCTGATGTAGATGAGTTGAAAGATCGAATTTTGACAGTGCTCACAGTTCTATATACTCCATTCATCCCGGCTCCACTAAAATGTATTGTGAATTGAGAGAAGTATTCTAGTTGAGCGGTATGAAAATGGATATTGTTAATTTTGTAGCAAAGTGTTCCAACTGTCAGCAAGTGAAGGTTGAACATCAGAGACATGATAGTAAGGCTCAAGATAAAAGCATTCCTATGTGGAAATGGGAGATGATTAATATGTATGTCATAACAGGTCTACCTCATACCCGCACAAAACACGACTCCATTAGGATAATTGTAGATAGGATGACTAAGTCGGTCCACTTCTTGCCAGTTAAGACTTCAAATACCGCTGAAGATTATGCCAGAATCTATATCCAAGAGATATTCAAGATTCATGGGGATCCTTTTGTCCATCATATCTGATAGGGGTACTCAGTTCACTTCTCATTTATGAAAGTCCTTTCAAAAGGGTTTAGGGACTCAAATAGATCTCTATATAGCTTTCCATCCGCAAACCGATGGGCAAGCTGAGAGAACCATTTAGACTCTAGATGATTTGTTGAGTACATGCACGATCGACTTCAAAGGTAATTGGGATGATCACCTGCCTTTTATCGAGTTCTCCTATAATAACAGTTATCATTCAAACATTCAGATGGCTCCATTTGAGGCACTGTATGAAAAGAGGAGTGGTCTCCTATTGGTTTGTTTGAGGTGGGTGAAGCTACTTTGATAGGAATGGACTTAGTTCAGCAAGCCATGGAGAAAGATACATTGATAAGAGAGTGGTTGAAGAGTTCTCAAAGCCGGCAGAAATATTACTCTAATGTAAGGAGGAAAAACTTGGAGTTTGATGTTGATGATTGGGTTTTCTTGAAGGTCTCACCCATGAAGGGGGTGATGTATTTGGGTAATAAAGGAAAGCTTAGTCCCCGATACATTGGTCTCTACCATGTTTTGGGCAGGATTGGGAAGGTAACATATGAGCTAGAGTTTCCTATGGAGTTAGCAACAGTGCATCCAATATTTCATGTCTCTATGATACAGAAGTGCATTGGAAATTCATCGCTCATTGTTCCCTTAGAGACCGTTGAGCTAAAGGATAGTTTATCATGTGAGGAGGTACCAGTTCAAGTATTATATCGTTAGGTTTGTAAGTTGAGGACTAAAGAGGTTGCGTCAATGAAGGTTTTATGGAGAAATCAATTCGTTAAAAAGGCTACATGGGAATCTAAAGAGGATTTGAAAGATAGATACCGTCACTTATTCGTTCTTCATGATAAAGATGTTGAAGGTAAGACTCATTCCCTTGCTTCATATTCAACACCTATACTTATGTCTAGATGTCCATTTTAAAGTTATATTCGTGCCTTGTGTACTATTTAAATTTTTTATAACCTTGAGAGGAAGATCCAGTTTAGAGAAAGTTAGATTAAGTGGTTATACTAGCTTGACCATCATTCGAGGATGAATGATCCCAATGGGGAGATATTGTAACACCTCGCAATTCTACTCTTAGAATCTGAATCTTTTGTTGTAAGTATATAGCTTGAACCGGGTGATATCCTACTTATTTTTATGTGTTGAGGTTAAATTAATATGTGTGGAAGTAGTATTGGAAGGGATTTAGGGTCATAAGAGACCACTAGTACTAGGTCGGGTCCAAAACCATCCTACCGGCTAAGTTGTTCACATTAGTTCATCTAAGGTTCAACTTCTAATGATCATATCTCTTAGCATATAATGAACTAGGTGTCCCATAACCTATCCAATTAAAGGTCTATGAGTCTTCCTTAAAACTCCACCAAGTTTGCCATATTTTTAGTTCGGAGTAAAATTTTATGGTTGTTTACAGGAACATGTTCAAGCTTGACAATTCAGCGAGGACACCTGCTCATTTGGCTACTCACCGAATAGGTTGGAGAATCACCGAATTTGCTTGCCAAAATATGCTAAAAACCTTAAGTCTCTATCTATTTTGGTGATCCAAAGTCTGATTTGGTGACTCGCCAAATATTTCGGCAAGGATACCTCTAGATCACCGATTTGGCCGATGGGATTCCTCAAAAGGTCATTTTCTTTTATTTTTATGGTCCTCTAACGTTCCTAGAATGGTATTCTTGACCTTTTACCCTCAATTAACTTTCTTAAGTCTATCTCATAATCTAATAACCTCCCCATTCATGCCCAACCCTTAGACAAATCAAATTCGCATGTTCTAAGTTCTCTCATAGAAGATGCACAAGTTCTTCAGTTTCAAGCCTCAGTTCAAGGTTTCAAATCAGGCTCATCTTCTAAGGTATGTATGGCTTCAATGAGAGTATTCCTTTCGCTCTCAAGCCTAAAGTATTTGATTCTCAAGAATTTCAAGAGATTGTTACAAATAAAGCTAGGTCTTTTATGAAATTATGATCTTTCTTCAATAAACTATGTTTTCATTATTTTTGTAAAAACCCAAGCTTTCAAAGAATTTTAAATGCAGAACTCACCTGAAGACAGTGACCTACGGAGGTCACCTACTAGCCGTAGATGGATTGACGGGTCATAGGTGGGGACAGTCAATGGCACTGTGAACTTTCAGGATTTCCAAGTTTTTGAACTTTGACCTATGGATAGCAGGAAGGTTCGTAGTTTAGTGGACGGGCCGTAGATGGGTTCCGTAGGTGCCTTCTAGACTTAGCCAAATTTTCAGCCCAAAATGAACTTTCTTAATCAATTGACGGAAGAGCAGGATGGTCCGTCAATTGATGTATGGACCGTAGATCATGTCCGTCAATTGGCCCCGACTGTTTTTAATTAAGGGATTTTTGGTCTTTTCCCTATTTGTTTACCTATTAAGCTAAGTCGGTTATGCCCTTTATCTAAGACCTATAAATACTTTCTAAGCCTAATTCCTTTCATTCTAATTCATCCCTAAACTCTCCTCTCTCTAAAAGAAACTCTCTCAAGCTTCAAGGACGAAGAAGAAGCTAGGATCCTCCATTGAAGACCTTCAATGTTCTCCAATTTCTTGTGGATTTCTTTGAGGTATGATAGTGTTCACCATTAGGAGTCCTTTCCTCCGATGGCCCCTTCCTCTTCTTCATGATTTTCAAAGGTTTACTCTAACCCAATTGAATTAGGGTTTTGATCAATCATTGTGGGTTCTTCAATTATTGATTTTATGATTCCTAGTGCACGATCTAGAGTGATAAAGTAACTTAGTGCACAAATTAGCGTGAATCACATGATTTGATGTAAAGATTGCATGAACCCCATGATCCCAAGCTAATTCTCCCTAATTTGATAATCTATGCTTTGATTGTTGGGTTGAGCTATGATTTGATGAAGTTTATGAATTCTCTATGAAATCAAGCATGAATTACGAATGAATTGAGGATAATCTTATGAATTTAGCATGATCAAGTCAAAAGCATGATTTTTCTCTATTATGTGAGTTCCTTCAAGTATGGGTAAATTGTCCTAATTATGGCTTTCTAACCATGAGCTTGCATTGAATTGCATGATATGAGTTGAACTTGCATGAACCCATATGAACTCTATGAACTATGAAATATGAGCATGATGAATTAAGGGTGCTTGAGAGTAAAGTACTAAAGTTATGATATGTTGATGCTATGGCTGAGTTGTGAAAGGTTTTCTCACATGATACTCCCAATATGACTTAAATGAACAAAGAGGCGAATACCCATGTTCTTAAGGAGCTATTTTAATGATGTAAGCTTTGACAAGGTCCATGGAAGATGAAACATCTATAAGCATGATTTTAGCTTGAATTGGTAACCCTAGTTGTACCTTTTCATGTTTAATGATATAATATGTTAATGACTAATCCGTGGGAATTGTGCTTAGCACCGTGTGAATATTGAGATGGAAGCCCTCCCGTTAGTAGAGGCCGGGTCTTCTAGTGAAAGCTCTCCCATTAGTAGAGGCCGGGTTTTGTAGATGGAGCTCTCCCGTTAGTTGAGGCCGAGTCTCCTAAAGCAGTTTCTATCCCATAAACTATGCTGCCACCATAGGATGTTGTCTTTATGTAGAAATTAGCTAGTGGATCCACATAAGCTAAGAAGTTCATGGTCTTACCTTGGCAAGTAGGACACCTCTTTTCGGTATGGGGTAGACACCAGATTCCGTATTGATAGCTCACATGGTCTTACATGTCGGTTAAGGCTTTTCCCCACAAGTTAATGAACAAGTGTTCTCATGATGAAGTTATGAAAAGAAAGAAAAATGATTTAGCTTGCTTTGGCCTTGATATATGCTTTATGTTTCATGTTTCTCATGTTTATGATGTTTTTAGCTTGGCCATTGCATGTTATGATTATGTCTCTCTCTCTAGCATGATTTATGTGTTTATGTGCATTTCTATCATACTTAGTACTTAATTGTGCTAACGCATACTTTTGCCTAAATTAACTTCTTTGGTGTAGGACGTGGCGATTCACCTTCCACTCGTGGCTAGAGTTTGATTAGAGAGTTGATAGAATACTTGGTGAGTCCTCATCCATCCGAGGACATAGCCTAGCTCTTATTTCTTTTTCATGTATTTCCTTTTAGTTTTGAATTGTATTGGGTTACGTCCCAAACCTTGTTCTTTATATTAGATTTGCTTTGAGACATGAGATGTAGACTTCCGCTATTTCTTTTAAAAGCTTTGATATGAAATTCTCTTCCGAATTTTTATTCTCTATATCTTGTATGTAATGTATGCTAAGGGCTTGTATGAGGCCTCTCGGGGTCTTGTACGCCATGTCACATCTAGGGAATACGTTGGGTCATGACAAACTTTGTATTTAGAGCACAAGGTTTTAGAAAGATCCTAGGATGTCTCATAAGCTGCGTCAAGTAGAGTCTTGTTCATAAATGTGAGGCTATAAGACATTTAAGAAATTCCACTTCTTTCATTTCTCTTAAGTCGTACCATAGAGTTTAAGTCTATATATCTTTCTCCTAATCCCTATCCTACGTGTTTCAGGATATGGTGACCCAATGAGCTTACACTATAAGAAACATGGGAGAGAATGTGGAACAAGAAGTTCCTCCTCAAGCTCCTCAAGTTTCGGCCGACCCTTTGGCGGAACAAGTTACTAATGCGGAGTTTAGGGCTGCTTTTCAAGTGTTGGCTCAAGCCGTGACGGCTCAAGCCAATAGAGAGGTAGTGGCTCCCGTGAACCCAAATGTGGGTACGGCGGCATCAAGAGTGAGGGACTTTACGAGGATGAATCCTCCGGAATTCAATGGCTCTAAAGTTGAGGAAGATCCTCAAGAATTCATTGATGAAGTATACAAGGTGTTGATGATCATGGGTGTGACGCCGGAAGAAAAGGCGGAGTTGGCCTCTTATCAACTCAAGGGTGTTGCCCAAATTTGGTTCAATCAATGGAAGAGTGAGAGGGCGGTTAATGAGGGTCCCCTTGATTGGGAGAAATTCAAGGTTGCTTTCCTTGATAGGTTCTTTCCCTTTGAAATGAGGGAGGCAATGTTGCTTGAGTTCATCAATCTTCGACAAGGAAATATGAGTATGAAAGAGTATGCTTTGAAGTTCACACAATTGTCCCGATATGCTCCTTCCATCGTTGCCGATCCAAGGGCAAGAATGAGTAAGTTTGTTTCGGGGGTGTCTGAAATGTTGGTTAAAGAATGCCGCACCGCTATGCTTGTTAGTGATATGGACATTTCTCGTATCATAGTGTATGCTCAAAAAATTGAGGAAGAAAAGCTTAAGGAAAGGTGTAGAGAGACCAAGAAGGCTAGGATCAGAGATGGTAACTTTTCGCATGCAAGGTCCGCTGGACATGGTCATCCAAGATTTCGACAAAGGTTCTCCGCCAAGGCTCATCCAATGCTCCTCCGAAGTCCAACATTGATAGGGTGTCTAACCCCAAGTCTCAAGGAGGGTATCATGATGGTTGTTTATTGGCTCCTTGTGCCAAGTGTGGGAAAAAGCATGTGGGTAGATGTCTAGCCGATACAGATGGTTGTTATAATTGTGGAAAGAGTGGTAATAAGATGAGGGATTGTATATCTCTCACGGCCAAGGGAAGGGAGAATAATCAAGCTCCACCTAGAGGATCAGGTTCGAATGCTTAGAAACAAAACCGATTTTATGCACTTCAGGCTCGTCATGAGCAAGAGAGCTCTCCCGATGTGGTTACCGGTATGTTAAGAGTTTTCCATTGTGAAGTTTATTATTTGCTTGATCTCGGTGCTACCTTGTTTTTTGTGAGGCCATATGTGGCTATGAGGTTTGATGTTGTTCCAGATGTGTTGCTAGATCCTTTTCGTGTCTTTACTCCGATTGGAGAATCCATCATGGCTAAGAGAGTTTATAGAGATTGCCCCGTCTCTTTATCCCATAGAGTCACTCATGTTGATCTTGTAGAGCTTGATATGATAGATTTTGATGTTATTCTTGGGATGGATTGGTTGCATGCTTGTTACGCTTCTATTGATTGTAGGACCCGAATGGTCAAGTTTCAGTTTCCAAATGAGCTTATCCTTGAGTGGAAGAAGGGAAATTCTATGTTTCGAGGTCAATTTGTTTCTTATCTAAAATCTAGAAAGATGATCTCAAAGAGGTGCATTTACCATCTTGTTAGGGTGAGGGATATAGATTCCGAGATCCCTACTCTTGAGTCGGTCCCCATTGTTAATGAATTTCTGGAAGTGTTTCCCGATGACTTGCCTGGTATTCCTCCCGAAAGGGAAATAGGCTTCGGTATTGATCTTCTCCCAGATACGCAACCTATTTCTATTCCTCCTTACAGAATGACTCCAGTGGAACTTAAGAAACTAAAAGAGCAGTTGAAAGACTTGTTGGATAAGGGTTTCATCCGGCCAAGTATTTCTCCATGGGGTGCTCTGGTCTTATTTGTAAGGAAGAAAGATGGTTCACTCCGTACGTGTATTGACTATCGCCAATTGAACAAGGTTACCATTAAGAATAAGTATCCTCTAGCAAGGATAGATGGCTTGTTTGATCAACTTCAAGGGGCTAGTTATTTCTCTAAAATCGATCTTCGTTCGGGCTATCACCAATTATGGGTGAAAGAAGATGATATTCCGAAAATGGCTTTCCGGACTAGGTATGGTCACTACGAGTTGATGTTGTTTGGGTTGACAAATGCTCCGGCCGCATTTATGGACCTGATGAATAGAGTGTTTAAGCAATACCTTGACATGTTTGTGATTGTGTTTATTGACGACATTTTGATCTACTCAAAGAATGATGGTGAACATGTTAATCATTTGAGGATTGAGTTGCAAGTCTTCAAGGACCAACAACTTTTTACAAAGTTTAGTAAATGTGAGTTTTGGTTAAGGTTCGTGGCTTTTCTTGTTCACATTATTTCGGTAAGGGCATTGATGTAGATCCTAAGAAGACGGAAGCGGTTAAGAATTGGCCTAGACCTTAATCACCTTTGGATATCCGTAGTTTCTTAGGCTTAGCCGGTTATTATAGGAGGTTTGTTGAAGGGTTTTCATCTATTGCTTCTCCATTGACGGCTCTGACACAAAAGAAGGTTAAATTTGCATGGTCCGAGGCATGTGAGAAGAGTTTCCAAGAGTTAAAGGATCGACTTACTTCGACTCCGATATTGACTCTACCGAAAGGATCCGATGGTTTTGTGGTTTATTATGATGCCTCAAGAATTGGGTTAGGATGTGTTCTTATGTAAAATGGGAAAGTCATTGCTTATGCTTCAAGGCAACTTAAGGTGCAAGAAAAGAACTATCCTACTCATAACTTGGAATTAGCGGCAGTTGTGTTTGCTTTGAAAATATGGCGACATTATTTGTATGGGGTACATATAGATGTCTTCACCAACCATAAGAGTTTGCAATATGTGTTTAAATAGAAAGATTTGAATCTATGCCAAATAAGGTGGCTCCAGTTGTTAAAAGACTATGATATGAGTGTTCTCTGTCACCCCGGTAAGGCTAATGTGGTGGCGGATGCTCTTAGTCGATTATCTATGGGTAGTGTTGCTCATGTTTAGGATGGTAAGAAAGAGTTGGTTTGCGATGTCCATAGATTGGCTCGATTGGGTGTTAGATTGGTTGGTTCTACTAAAGGTGGTTTTATGGTTCACAAGGGTTCCAAATCCTCTTTTGTGCATGATGTGAAAGATAAGCAAGGTCTTGATCCTAACTTGGTTGAACTAAAGGAAGCGGTACTCAAGAAGTGCATAGAGGTTTTCTCCAAAGGGGGAGATGGTGTGCTTCGATACCAAGGTCATTTGTGTGTTCCCAATGTAGAGGGTTTAAGAGGGCAATTTTTATCGGAAGCCCGTAGTTCTCGATATTCCATCCACCCAGGAGCTACCAAAATGTACCATGATTTGCGAGAACTTTATTGGTGGAATGGAATGAAGAAAGATATTGCAGAGTTTGTGGCTAAGTGCCCTAATTGTCAACATGTGAAAGTTAAGCATCAAAGGCCGGAAGGTTTGACCTAAGATATTAGTATTCCTACTTGGAAGCGGAAATATGTGAATATGGATTTCATTGTGGGTTTGCCTCGCACGAGGCGACAATACGATTCGATTTGAGTTGTTGTTGATAGAATGACTAAGTCAGCCTATTTCATTCCCGTCAAGACTTCTTATTCGGTAGAGGATTATGCTAAGTTGTATTTGAGGGAGATGGTTAGGCTGCATGGAGTGCCTTTATCCATCTTCTCCGATCATGGTGCATAATTTACTTCTCAATTTTGGAAGTCGTTCCAAAAAGGTCTTGGTACTCGTGTTAAGCTTAGTACGGCTTTTCATCCCCAAACTGATGGGCAAGCGGATTGTACTATTCAAACTTTGGAAGGTATGTTGATAGCTTGTGTAATTGATTTCAAGGGTACTTGGGATGATCATTTGCCTTTGATTGAGTGCGCTTATAATAATAGCTACCATTCTAGTATTGGTATGTCTCCATTTGAGGCTCTCTATGGTAGGAGGTGTAGATCTCCTATAGGTTGGTTTGAAGTTGGTAAAGTTACTTTGATAGGCCTGGAATTGGTGCATGAGGCTATGGACAAAGTTTGACTAATTAGGGAAAGGTTTAAAATGGCTCAAAGTCGACAAAAGTTCTATGCCGATGTTAGAAGAAGAGAATTAGAATTCGATGTTGATGATTGGGTTTACTTGAAAATCTCACCCATGAAGGGTGTAATGAGATTTGGGAAGAAAGAGAATCTTAGTCCCCGTTATGTAGGCTCCTATCAGATTTAGAGACGTGTTGATAAGGTTGCTTATGAGCTTGACTTGCCTAATGATTTGGCCTCAGTGCATCCGATTTTCCATGTCTCATTGTTGAAGAAGTGTGTTGGTGATCCAACCTCTATATTGCCATTAGAGAATCTTGGCATAAAGGATAGTCTTTCTTATGAAGAAGTTCCGGTTGAGATTTTAGACTGGCAGGTCCGGAAGTTAAGAAATAAAGACATTGCTTTCGTGAAAGTTCTATGTAGGAATCAATTAGTTGAGGGTGCTACTTGGGAGGCCGAGGCCGATATGATGTCCCGATATCCTCTTCTCTTTCCTTCCTATCCTACTCTAGCTTGAGATATCTTGATCCTCATGGTTCATTCTTTTGGTCTCATGTGTGATAGTTTATTTCCATGATTCCTTGATTATGCATGTTCATGAAAGAGTCTTATATGATTATGTGCATTTGAGTATGAGTTGCATAAAGTCTTCATGAAATGATGTGTAGATCATGCTTTAGCTTGGAGTTGATGTTTCCTCCTCGGATATGTGCACTTATGTGATTGCATGCTAGGTTGGGTTGTTAGTCCATGTCTATCACCCTTCTCATGATGTCTTGATTCTCATTCGAGGACAAATGTTCCCAAGGGAGAGATATTGTAATACCCCAAGCTTTCAAAGAATTTTAAATGCAGAACTCACCTGAAGACAGTGACCTACGGAGGCCACCCACGGGCCGTAGATGGATTGACGGGCCATAGGTGGGGACCGTCAATGGCACTATGAACTTTCAGGATTTCCAAGTTTCTGAAGTTTGACCTACATTATAGCAGGACGGTTCGTAGTTCAGTTGACGGGCCGTAGATGGGTTCTGTAGATGCCTTCAATACTTAGCCAAATATTTAGCCCAAAAAGAACTTTCTGAATCAATTGACAGAAGAGCAGGACGGTCTATCAATTGATGTACGGACCATAGATCCTGTCAGTCGATTGGCCCCGACAATTTTTAATTAAGGGCTCTTTGGTCTTTTCCCTATTTGTTTACTTATTAAGCTAAGTCGGTTATACCCTTAATCTAAGACCTATAAATACTTTCTAAGCCTAATTCCTTTCATTCTAATTCATCCCTGAACTCTCCTCTCTCAAATATTTCTCTCTCTAAAAGAAACTCTCTCAAGCTTCAAGGACGAAGAAGAAGCTAGGATCCTCCATTGAAGACCTTCAATGTTCTCCAATTTCTTGTGGATTTCTTTGAGGTATGATAGTGTTCACCATTAGGAGTCCTTTCCTCCAATGGCCCCTTCTTCTTCTTCATGATTTTTGAAGGCTTACTCTAACCCAATTGAATTAGGGTTTTGATCAATCATTGTGAGTTCTTTAGTTATGATTTCAATTGTTAATTTTATGATTCCTAGTAAACGATCTAGCGTGATAAAGTAACTTAGTGCACGAATTTGTGTGAATAACATGATTTGATGTAAAGATTGAATGAACCACCATGATCCCAAGCTAATTCTTCCCAATTTGATGATCTATGCTTTGATTGTTGGGTTGAGCTATGATTTGATAAAGTTTATGAATTCTCTATGAAATCAAGCATGAATTACTAATGAATTGAGGATAATCTTATGAATTGAGCATGATCAAGTAGAAAGCATGATTTTTCTCTATTATGTGAGCTCCTTCAAGTATGGGTAAATTGTCCTAATTATGGCTTTCTATGCATGAGTTTGCATTGAATTGCATGATATGAGTTGAACTTGCATGAACCCATATGAACTATGAAATATGAGCACGATGAATTAAGGGTGGTTTGAGAGTAAAGTACCAAAGTTATGATATGATGATGCTATGGTTGAGTAGTGAAGGGTTTTCTCACGTAATTCTCCTATTATGATAAAAGAAGAACAAAGAGGCGATTACCCATGTTCTTAAGGAGCTATTCTAATGACGTAAGCTTGGATAAAGTCCATGGAAGATGAAACGTCTATAAGCATGATTTTAGCTTGAATTGGTAACCCTAGTTGTACTTTTTCATGTTTAATGATATAATATGTTAATGACTAATCCGTGGGAATTATGCTTAGCATCGAGTTGATATTGAGATGGAAGCCCTCACGTTAGTAAAGGCTAGTTCTTCTAGTGAAAGCTCTCCTGTTAGTAGAGGTCGGGTTTTCTAGATGGAGCTCGCCCGTTAGTTCAGGCCGAGTCTCATAAAGCAATCTCTATCCCATAAACTATGTTGCCACCATAGGATGTTGTCTTTATGTAGACATTAGCTAGTGGATCCACATAACCTAAGAAGTTCATGGTCTTACCTTGGCAAGTAGGACACCTTTTTCCGGTGTGGGGTAGTCACCAGATTCCGTGTTGATAGCTCACATGGTCTTACATGTCGGTTAAGGCTTTTCCCCACAAGTTAATGAACAAGTGTTCTCATGATGAAGTAAAGAAAAGAAGGAAAAATGATTTAGCTTGCTTTGGCCTTGATATATGCTTTATGTTTCATGTTTATCATGTTTTTTGTTTGGCCATTGCATGTCATGATTATGTCTCTCTCTCTAGCATGATTTATGTGTTTATGTGCATTGCTATCATACTTAGTACTTAATTGTGCTAACGCATAATTTTACCTACATTAACTTCTTTGGTGTAAGACGTGGCGATTCACCTTCCACTCGTGGCTAGAGTTTGATTAGAGAGTTGATAGAAGAATTGGTGAGTCCTCATCCATCCGAGGACATAGCCTAGCTCTTATTTCTTTTTCATGTATTTCCTTTTAGTTTTGAATTGTATTGGGTTACATCCCAAACCTTGTTCTTTATATTAGATTGGCTTTGAGACATGAGATGTAGACTTCCCCTCTTTCTTTTAAAAGCTTTGATATGAAATTCTCTTTCGAATTTTATTCTCTATTATCTTGTATGTAATGTATGCCAAGGGCTTGTATGAGGCCTCTTGGGGTCTTGTACGCCATGTCACATCTAGGGGGTACCTTGGGTCGTGATAATTTCATTTTTGTTTTAAAACCTTATAGTACTGATTTAGAAAGATTTTTATGGTCATTCAAACCCTTATGACTTTTAAGCATGAAAACAAGCATGATATGAATTACAACCTAAATACATGTTATTTTAAAATATGATTTTTGAGTTAAGCCTCATATATGATTTAAGATTATAAGTGATTTTCATACCTATGAGCATTAAATGATTATATGTTATTTTTGGAGGACTATTTGGTACCGAGAGGATGCGAGTTTAGAAAACCCAAGTCCTATAACTACGCACCAATGTAGGATTAATATTCACTGCTTTGTCGGTTGACCTTCTGGCCCTGAGTTGCTCAGATTAGTGGATCTACATAGATATGACATGGTCTTATACTCGGGCAAGGTATAGGGCAGCCTTCCTAATTGGGTTAGCTGTTGGACATCATGAGCTCATATGGTGTATGTAGGTTATAATAAACTCTCCAGCTTAGGCACCTTTTTATGATATGCTCTTAACTTTATTTGATTCACTTAAGTATGTTGTTTACAACTATGATTATAAGAGACTACTGAAATAGACTCATCTCTACATATATATGTTTTTGAAAGAAGATTGTGAAAGGTATTTAAACATGAATTCCAACTATTATCTCTCCGTTCTTTCACTATGTATATGATTTTGAAAATCCTTATTTCAATGTCCTCGTTATGGCATTTTACGAATATGCTAGTGCCGCTTAGTTACTCAGTACATTCTACATACTGATGCATACTTTTCGCTACGCTGCATCCTTTTATTATGTAGATCTCGACTCCCGTACTCAGACTCGTGGCTAGTGAGGTTGCAACTGTTCCAGCCAACAATTTGTGAGTCCTCCTCATTAGGGGAATTCTTGGATTAGTTGTTAGTGAAAGTTTAGTACTTTCTTGGTTATTTGGTTTGAGGTAACTGGGGGCCATGTCCCGGTAAACTTATTTCCTTCAGTCTAGACGTTAAAGGCTTTATTCAGGCATTAGTTGTTCAGTCGTCATGGATTTATTGAATTCCTTATTAGGACTTATTAATCATATCTTTTATGCTTCCACATTAGTTTTATATGATATGCTTTGATATGTTATACCAAGAGTTAGCTTGGGGCCACTCATGGTTCCGAGTACCGTCTCTCGGGTGGAGTGTAGACTCAGTTCATGACATAAAGAGGCTCCAAATCGCAAGGTCATTATTTCTTTGTATGTTGATGACATGTTGATCATCATTAGTGACACTTCTGACATAAATGCTACTACGTGTATGCTAGAAAGAAACTTTGATATGAAATACCTTGGATTTGCTTATGTGGTCTTAGGTATAAGAATCCTTAGAACTCCCCAAGGTTAGCCTTGACATAGTCTCATTACACTGAAAAGGTATATGACAAGTTCAAGTATTTGAATTTCAATATTGTCAAGACTACGGTAGAATTGAGCTTTGTACTTCAAAAGAATAAAGGTGAAAGTGATTTACAATTGGACTATGCAAGAGTATTGGGAAGTATTATGTATCTCATGAATTGTATAGGACCAGATATAGGACGTTTTATCAGTAAATTGAGTGGGTTCACGAGTAATCCCAATTAAACTCATTGAATGGCAATGAAAAGAGCTTTCAGGTAGTTAAAACAAACTCAAAACTATGCTTTGCATTATAACAAATACCCAGCAGTATTGGAAGGATATAGTGATACAAATTGGATCACAGGGTCAAATGAAGTATAATCCACGTGTGGGTATATATTTACTCTTAGTGGAGGAGCAGTCTCTTGGAAATCTTCCAAATAGACATGTATCACTCACTTTACAATGGAATCTTAGAACTACTCTATAGTGGAATTATCATAATTGACTATAAGAAGTCAAAGGATAATGTGTCAAATCCAGTTACAAACGGCCTAACTAGAAATGGAGATGAGAGATCATCAAAGGAAATGGGTTTAAGGCTTAGGACAAGTCATCATGGCGGTAACACTAACTAGGACACTGAAGATCCAAAGATCTAAGTTCTAGGAGATCAAACAAAGTTGTGACTAACATTTCAACATTGTCAAATAACTGAGTACATTGCCATAATGAAGATAATGTTTAGGAACTACCACAACCCAATATTGTGTCATGATAGTTCCTAATATAACCCCAGTACGCAATCCTAAACCCAAAGCGAAAGACAATGACATATTAGAAAGGACTAAGATGAAGTAAAATAGAGATATAGAATACGGCCCATAGCACAATTATTTAAGTACGATACAAAACATACAAAATAGGCTGAAAGTGCCCGAGAAAGACAAACTAAACATAAGAACAAACCCCAAGCATGGCGTCATCGGTACTATCATATCTAAGTACATAAAATCTGTCTAATCAAAATACAAAATACATAGATGGGAAAAAAAGAAGGTATAGAATAAAACCTCTAAACACCAAGAGCTCACCATAATCTAAATGTGCAACGGCCACGGGAGATCAACGCTTAATGAGGGTGACTTATACTAGGAGTTGCATCCTAAAATGATGCATAAGTGTAGTATGAGTATCAAAACACAGGGTACCCAGTAGGCATCATAGTTCAATTGATCTCTCAAAGATCATATACATATAAATAAGAAGTACGATAGTACTAACATTACAAATAACTATATTAAGGAGTGATAATCAACTATTGAGAACAGTGAAAAAGATAATTTAACTAAATAAGTAGGAAGCACCCAAATACAATACAAAGATAACCATATTGATAAAAACAAGATGATGAAATGAAAGGTTGCAAAATGCCTACAAGTAGAAGCCTGGAAGAAACTTCGAGCCGTCCAGAATGATTCCTCGGATTTGTTAGCGGATGAAGTACAATAGAAATATAACCCAAAATTCATGTAACGGGCTAACTCGGAGTATCTCCTCAAGCTTCTCAGTAAAAAATATATTTTCAATTTATCCAAAAGCATATAAAACCAAATATTTACCTCAAATACGGTCCTCGAAGATGAAATCAACAATTTTTAAAGTATTCGCCTTCTTTAAGACACAAAAAACCCGAAATGGTGCATTTCCCATAAAATTCCATTTTCCTCAATTAAACACTAATTTGTTCCTTTGGAGCTCAACAAGTGGAATACTTTAGTAAAAATCATTTCATTCCCTCAAATACAACTTTTCCTTCATTTTCAAGAACAATCAAGCCAAATGTGAATACAATACACCTTATTACATACCAAAACATAATCAACTTAATCACAACAACCACATGACACAACAAGTCTGATAACACCCATCACAGTACAGACGTACTAACACATGTCATAGTTCTGAGAATGTCAATTACCTGACCACTATTACCCTCAATACCACCATCTGTAAGTTGTAGAGACGCCTTATTTGGCCTACTTGGTTGAAACTATTGTAGGTAACCTCTGACTGGGAAACCTCTACCACATGACTGAGACCCACTAAAACTACCCTAACAGTGAGGCCTCTTATTGCTACCTCCATGGGCCTCGCGCGTATGGTAAACTATCTAAAGGAAAGAACAACTCAACGCCATCATCTACTCTATAGCCATCAAAGGGGAAATGCCAACTCTCTGACAAATCTACGCTCCCTCTCATGCTCTGTCGACATAAGCATAGTTGAATGCCTGGCTAACTCATTGAACAACATCTTGTACTCTGAAATTGACATCGATCCCTGTAACATATCCGTGAACTCATTCTGCAATTGCTCCCTTAAGCTTTGAGGTACATACTTCTCCAACAAAGCCTCGAAGAACTAAGCCCAAGTCAGCGTAGGTGACCCAGCTGTTCTGCACTCAACATAAGATCTCCACCACTGCTTCACTAGCCCGTTCATCTAGAAAGCAGTGCAATTAACCCTATGTGACTCCACCAACATGAGGTTATGCAACCTCTCCTGACAACTCAAATGAAACTCATGGGAATCCTCGCCGACACCACCAGAGAACCTGGGAGGACCCAAGCTGATGAACCACCCCAATATCTCCTGCTCCTCAGAAGACATAACTGGTCTAAGTGCCATAGGCAGAGCGACTGTCGAAACCTGCTGGACCATTAAGCAAGGAGTCGTAGTAGCAGGCTGCACCCTTGGAACTTGAACACCATTTGACCCTGCCTGGGCTGCATTCTAACCTTATCCTTAACTGGGGGGGATTGCTGAATTACTATGCAAAGTCCTTAGCTGAGATATACCCTCCATGAAACTGCGGATCCTAGTTAGAGTGTCCTATAACACCGGTATGGCAACAAATCCTGGTGTAGACTGGGCTTGCCTTACACCATCTAGCTGATGTTGAATCTGCTCAACCTCTATAAAGGGCTCTAATGACAATGCCCATTCCTGATCTCAAGCTGGTGTTGTAGCTCGTGCTCTTCCCCAACCTCTAGATTGACCTTGGCCTCTACTCTTATCTGGGGCTTCATCTGCAAGTGCAGGAAGCTCTCGCCAACCCATGGATGATCTCATCTTAGCAATCTAAGAAAGATTGAAACAGACTAAGTTTAGAAATTGCTATAGTCCATAGACGCATGATAAGGAACAAGAAAAGTGACGTATTTTTAAGAATTACCTATAGACGCATGATATCACATTGTCATGATCCCAAATTGAGCCATGATGGCACCTACTATAACCCCAGTAGGAAAGCCTAAACCCAAAGCAGAAGACAACAACATATTAGAAAGACTAAGCAGAAGTAAAATAGAGATATATAATAGGGACGATAGCATAGATATGTATGTTCCATCCAAAATATATAAAATGGGCCCGAAAGTGACTGACAAAGACAAACTATACATAAAAGAAACACGAAACTAGTTTCACCGGTACAGGAGCATCTAAGTACAGAAAGGCTATATACATAATGTTTGTGTAATCAAAATACTGAATAAGTAAACAAGTACAAAAGTAGGAAGAGCAGCAAGTCTCCAGATGCACAGAGCTCACCACAATCCAAGTGTGTGATGACCACTGGAGATCCAACGCTCAATGAGGGTGGCTCATACTAGGAGCTACATCAGAAAAAGGTGCAGAAGTATAGTATGAGTACCAAAACATAGGTACCCAATAGCCATCATAGGTCGACCGATCTTAAAAAGATCATATATATAGATAAGAAGCACGATCGTTCTAACATTACAATTTAACAATATTGAGGAGCAATAATCAATTACCGAGAACAATGAGAAAAATAATATGATTTAACAAGTAGGAAGCTCCCAAATACAAGACAAAGACAACCATACTAATCAAAACAAGATGATGCAATGCAAGGTGGACAAATGCATAAAGTAGAAGCCCGAAAGAAACCTCGACTTGCCTGGAATGCTACTTCATACTCGTCAATAGATGAAGTGCAATAGAAATATATATCAGAATTTAATCAACGGGCCTCCCCAGAGTATCTCCTCGAGCTTATCAGTAAAAAGTATATTTCCAATTTATCCAAAACCATATAAAACCAAATATTTGGCTCAAACATGCCCCTCCAACATGAAATCAACGAGTTTAAAGTATTTGCCATCTTTAAGATATAAAACTCCAAAATGGTGCATTTCCAATAAAATTCCAGTTTTGCTCAATTAAAAAAATAATTTGTACAACCATTACTTTAGTACCTAAAGTAACTACACCTAACCAGGTAAAGGAATATAGACATATATCTTGTTGTTCCACCATATATAAACTTATTACAAAGGTTCTCACTCATTGAATTAAGCCAATGATTGGTGAACTAGTAAGCCCTTGTCATCATACTTTTATAGATGGAAGGAGTACTATTGATAACATATTATTCAGCCATGAATTATTGAAGTGATACAGTAGGAAAGGTTTATCACCTGGATGTAGTATTAAAGTGGATCTAAAGTAGGCATATGATTCCATTGAGTGGGAATTTTTAAGGAAGTTACTTCCAGGACTAGGCTTCCCTTTCAAATTTGTGAATTGGATAATGGAATGCATCTCCACTGTATCATACTTTCGAATCATCAATGGAGGGTTAACACCACTATTTTAGGGTAAAGGGGGGATCAAGCAAGGGGATCCAATGTCGCCCTACCTGTTGATCCTAACAATGGAGTACCTTCAAAGAGATTTGTATGTCCTGAAGGATGTACCAACATTCCATCCTAGGTGTTAGTAGTTTGGTGTAATGCATATATGTTTTGCAGATGATCTCTTAGTGTTATGCAAAGCTGATCTTGTGAATATAGAATTGTTGCAGGCTTCCTTCCATAGATTCTGTGTGGTTTCTGGATTACACGCAAATACTGAGAAAAGTTTCGTTTATGTTACTGGTCTAAAACATCTTATGAAGCAAACAATGTTAACTACATTGGGATATGTTGAGGGTGAGATACCATTCAAATATCTAGGGGTGCCTATATCCTCTAAGAGGCTCATTACAGCTCAATGCATGCCTTTGGTGGAAAAGATCACTAAAAAAATTAGATGTTGGACAGCTAGACAACTCTCTTATGCGGGGACAATCCAATTAATAAACTCAATAGTACTTGGGATGCAAATTTATTGGGCACAAATCTTTGTCCTAACAAAGAGAATACTAAAACTGATTGAGGGGGTCTGCAGAAATTATATATGGACTGGTTCAAATCTAAGCTCTAGAAAGGCATTGTTTTCTTAGGAGAAACTTTTCATTCAAAAGGCAGCCATGGTCATGACATAATCAATCCCAGAGTTTGGAGCAATGTTGTCATCTTGAAACTAATATGGGTAGTGCGTGAGAAGAAAGATTGTCTTTGGATCAAATGGATATATACATACTATATAAAGGGTGAGGATGTGGAATACTATACTATTCCACTAATGACACTTGGGTGATAAGGAAGATCTTAAAGACTCGAAAGGTGCATAGGACTTTCATAAGTCTATGTGATTTGGGAACAAAGTTAAAGGAAGTGGTGGCAGCTGGTAAGTTCTGTATTCACCATATGTACATCAATCTAACACCAGTGCACCCTAAAGTACATTAGAAGAGAATTTCTTTGCATCTAAACATCCATCCTATGCATCAATTTATTCCTTGGTTTGCAGCTTGGAGGAGACTGGCTACAGCAAAAAGATAATAGAAGTTTAGAATACATGTGCCCCTTGATTGTAGCTATTGTACAGATACCGCAGAAACATCTGATCACCTCTATTTTGAGTGTCTTCCAACTAGAGCCTTGTGGGCTAGATTACTGAAATGGTTGGGAATTCACAAGCAAATAGGAAGCTGGCAGGATGAACTAGCATGGGCTAATAAATGGGCAAGTAAGAGTAATGGTACTAGAACAATAATCAGTTGTGTTTTTGGAATGGTGGTCTATGTTATATGGAACAAAACCAATACTACCAGGTTTCAGTCTATACCATACCAATATGAAAGAGTATGAAAGGATATTGGACTGTACATTCAATTTAGAGTAAGAGACTAGAAGAAGTGGAAGGAAGCATTGATCGATTGCCCTGATGCCTGCTTATGTTCCTTTAAGTAAGTTTTTACTTGAGTTTCTTTCGTTCCGTATGTATTTTCAATTTTAGCTAGGTTGATGTGGTAAAAAACTGAGAAGTAGGTGGTCAACACTTACTTGGTTTTGTAATTTGATTCTTTTTTTGTATCAATAAAATTGATGGTTCGACAAAACAAAAGAAGTAATCTGCTCCTTTGGAGCTCAAGAAGTGAAAATCTTTAGTAAAAATCATTTTTGTCACTCAAATACAACGTTTCCCTCATTTTCAAGAACAATCAAGACAAATGCAAATGCCATATACCCGATCACACACCAAAACACAATCAACTCAATCACAACAACCATATTACATAGGAAGCTGTGTAACACCGATTGCATTATAGACGTACTAACCAAGAACTCCAGCTACTCCAAGTCCACGACCTCGGGCCCACAATATACAACTTTTAATTAGTGAAAAAAGCTTAAAACATACAGAAAGGCAAAAACAACCAAACCACTCAAACACACATACATGTAAGTTTCACTCCACCATTAAGGATCAATAACGACAACCAAAGCTAAGGATCAACCTGAACTAATGCTTATCGACTAAAAGCTAAGCTATATAACAAGGACATGGCAAAAATATAGTCTAAGGATCATACAAGCCTAAAGTCTAATTCATAAGCGTGCCTAATGATCATTACTACTTTATATATATATATATACTAGATTCACCGCACGTGCGTTGCACGTGGTTGCCTCACCTTGAGATTGATACAACTATGAAAATGTATTTGTACTATATTTGTCACAATCAGCTTTGGGCTTCACTGTAGCCCTGTAGCTGCAGGGGCCGACTTTTAGTCGCATGTGCGAACTTCGTTGTGGCAACCATTTCTTTGCCGATGCGAGGATTTACTATTCTTTGAATTTCATAGGAGTGGCACTATTTTGAAGATGTGGAGTTGCAGGTGCGGGTCCTCTTTCGCAAGTGAGAAGGACCTGGCAGTTTACTCTTAACAACAACTCCTCTTTTTAGCTCCTTTTTGGCTCTTTTCCACGTCAATCCTTTTTGATAGCTCTCACTTGAAATTCTCATAATACTCACATAAGTAGTCTCTTTTGATTATTTGAAAGCAAGAAATCACAAGAAAAAGTCATAAATAAATGGTAAATTCACCACTTATCACATATATAGAACTTTTCTGTTGTAGGGGATCAGTGATCACTGCCCAGTAAACATTAAGCCAAAATAATTCCAACACAAGTGGAAGGAGGGATTTTAAGTATTGCAATACATGGTCTCACCACCTGTAGTTTTTACCAAAGGTGGAAGAGGTGTGGAAACAACAAATAGATGGTCATACGATGTTTAGTTCCATATAAAAATGTGTAATGTACTTCCTTAGTTATGATGGCTACTACTTTTGTCAAGTTATATTCAAACTGAGAAGTGCAATCTTCATCTTATCTTGAAGTTAAAGTAGAGAACACACGGCAGGTTATGAAGTGAGGTTTTATACCTACATTACATGGGTTGGAAGCAGATATTGATCCATGCCATAGGAGGGCAAATGTTGTAATCCACAATACTGAAATCATTAATCCATAGTAGCATCTCCCACATCACCAGCAAGGCTGGCATTGCAGGGTGAGATTGTATACAGTAGTAGGCACATATTTTCCTGTTGTGTCTGACAACCCATATTGCGTTGCGATCATTGTTTCAAGACCAATTTGAAGATCTGTTATTTAATTTTTCAAACGCCAGTAGGAAGATCTATTATACTAAGGCAGTAACAGGGCATAGAGAATGTAACAGGGAAAACCTATTTGTTTTTTGCTGAAATTGGATGTTTGTTGTGATATTGGCAGTTTGTTTGTCGCAGAATCTGCGCTAGACTATTTTAATGAGAGGATAGCGAGTAGTTGCTTCTCTTGGGGGATGGACGCTGGTGGCTGTCCAGAATGTAAGAGTTGGAAGTCATGTCTCTTCGTGAAGGATTGTGTTGAGTGGCAAAGAAGTATGGTAACGTGAGGTGCAAGGGCGTTGCACATCTATGCTAAGTCTTGTGATCCCTATACACGGATAAGTTTATGGTTAATGTATATTTCAGTTGTACAAAATATCTCTTTGTAATTCATTATTCATTCCTCCATACTTAGTTACCAGACACTCAACTTTGCTTCTTGTTGTATGGCATGCATAGTCGAGCGTCGTATTCTAAATTTGTTATTACAAAATGTGTTTGTACCTAATTGTGCAGGACTTAACACTTTGGCTTGTTAGTTATGTTGTGTCATGAATGACATGTCCCCTTTAAATAGTTTATAATAATTGTACTGTATATTTACATAATTTAATATACACAAAAGTAATGTCTTATTTGGTACTTGTCTGGTATTGTTCATATAGAATCCTCTTCTACCAAACTTATGAATACATCCAATTAAACTTCCATTAGCTTCATGTGGTGTGTGTTTTTTTCTCTGATTGATTTCTTCCAATCTTGGTATTAATCAAATATAAACTAAAACTTCCTTGCAGACAATATTTCTTGTGTATGTCCCTGTATGCCGATTTGGTTGTTCAATCATGATCAATACTTTAGTTTTCGCTATACATATTCATCTGGATAGTGTTATGTACAGTTGACCATGTGAAAAAATATGTTGTGGTAGGTACAATCCAACATTCGGTATTGTTTGACCTTGTGCCTTTTTTATCGTCATTGCAAAACATAGACGTATTGAAAATTATTTCTAAATAAATTTGAAAGGATATCCTTCATTCTCGGATGGTGATAGTTGTATTCTTGGAATAAACACTTGCTTTGTGGCATATTGACATGTTGTTATTTCAGCATGTATGGCATTCTTGTGAAAACCTCTACAAATCAATTGTGTCCCATCGCACAAACCATTTGAGGGGTCTAGATTTCTTAGCATCATGATGGGTGCATTTTCTTTCAAAACTAACCTAATGTATACAATTTAAACATTCATCAATTGTTAAGTATTTATAATCGTGTAATTGTTTACTTTTATTTTGCGCTATGAAGTAACATAATAATAAGACATATGTATAAGTTTTTATGGATTTGATGATGTACCTATGCTGAGGGAGTCCATTTGGTGTTAAGGTGTTGAGGTATTCTTCTTGATAGTAGCTGTTAGTATCATCTTCCGCTGAGTCAAAACTGATATATGTTTTGGTTTCTCCTGAGAATTTTCCAATCATAACTTCAATTAGGTTATCTATAAATTCATTTCTACTTGCTAAGATTGCCTGTTCTGTAATACACTCAGCAGATCTGTAATTTTGTTGAAATGATGGAAATATTTTCCTGACCAAGGATTCTTCTGGATTACTGTCCTGACTTAGTTGGACAATCATTTGTTAAGGAAGCGCTATTAAATTTTCTTTTATTGTGCTTTCTTCTCCACTTTCAATACGATGAAAAAACTCGCTGAAACTTGTATCTACTCTTGCTCGCATATTTGTTGAAAGTTGTATCTTTTCCATTAAAGGCCACAAATACGACCTCACCAAACTTGCAACTACTGTCTCTACTCGTGTAGATTTTTGTACAACAGGCAAAACTTGATGGAAGTCGCCTCCAAATACCATGACTTTACCTCCAAAAGGTACATCATTATCCATTTTATCGCGAAAGATTCTGTCGACAGTTTCAATTGTGTGTCGCTTAACCATGGGTTCTTCGTCCCATATTATTAATTTTGCTTTTCTAATTAGTTTAGCACCTCCACCTTGTTTTGACATATTTGCCATTGTTGTCTCATTTGCGTGTAGGGGTATGTCAAATAATAAGTGTTATGTATGGCCTCTAGGCAATATTGCTGTTGCTACACCACTGGCTGCAGATGTCAATGCTATCATACCTTTTGATCTCACCTTGGCCAGTAATGCCCGATATAGGAAAGTTTTTCCTGTATCCCCAGGCCCATCTACAAAGTAGAACCTCGGAGTTTCTGAGTTGACCCTTTCGAGAATGGTATTGAAAGCTTGTGTTTGTTCTTGATTCAACTTTGATTGGGCATCTAAATCTTCAACTGGAACCTTCACATTCATTTCTTCTATTATTTCTCTACATTCATGTGGGTCAGTTTGATGTAATTGTTGTTTGATTTGAGAGAGATCATATTTGTCAACACTTTGTCCCATAATCTCCCGGTAATAATTAATACTTTTCAAGGTACATTGGAGTTGTGCCTCAGTTGTTCTGGAATGGCTCCTTCAAAAGTGTTCGGACATATCAATGTAATATGTGTCCCAGAGACTTCTAACATCCATTGGGTTGCAATGAACTAAGATTGTAGCAAACAAACTTCGAAGGGCGGTGGGCATCTTGAAGGTGACAACCTCTAGTAAACATTCTGAAATTCTATTATCCGATTCTAATAACCCTCTTTCTTTGGCTGCCTCTTTAAAAGTTTCACAATGCTTTCCATTAACAGTGAGTATGTTTTCAAATGAAGTCAGCCCACAAACGTGATTCAATAATAGTCTTTCGTAATACCTTTCTCCTTCCCTAGGATTCACTGTGTTATTGAGTAGGTTTATTAATTATCTTCATTTTGTGTGTTTAATGAACATGGACATTAAGTGTAATCGTCTTTCCAATATTTTCGCGGACTTCACAGCTTTTCTGGGAAGCATTTTGAAAATACCGTGTATGTCTTTCGTTAATTGTTTCGTTGTCCGTAAGTGTATCTGGATCTAGAATTAAGACGCTTTAATGTTATGGGATAGTGGTGCAAGAGTCAAGTAATAGTTGTAACATTTAATTGAGGCCAAGCAATAGTAAGTGTCTTGGAATTGCCATTACCCCATGAAATTGTACCTGGGGAAAAAGTTTGTACGCTTGTAAAATTCCCCTAGTAATAGAGATAGTTCGTGCTTGTCCGGATTTGTTGTGCGTTATTTTTTTAACGTGTGGACTGGTGTGTTGAGATGTGCAGCCTTACACAATGAAAGTTGGTTTCCGTTGTTATGGAAAGACCACAAGTATAATATGGGGCAGTATTTGTTATTAATTAATAACTATACTTGCTTCAAGGTACTCTTTTTCCCCCAATGGAACCAAAATTGAATATTATTTGATCTTCTTAGGAAGTCATCGCTGTACATATGAACTACAATAGATTTGTAAGGATCATGAGGTGCACAATCATTGTCTGGTTGGGTGGCTTTGGGGTAGGCATCGCATCCGGATTTTTTATGGAACGAAGGTAGCATCCAACAGATGCAATGTAGCACTTATGAAGTTTGAGTGTTTGAAGTTCAGTATAGAATTACCCTCAACAATAGTTTGTAAGTGGTTACAGTTAATGTATATCGTAGAGAGCTGATAAATGCAATTTTCATTTGAATTAGATAGACAACTAACAATTATGAATTCACACATAAGTAGGTAATAAAATACAAACATTGGTTAAGTAGTAGAAGCCGCACATTGTTTAGTTACATAATTAAAAAATACATCTATTTTTTATCGGCTTTTGGTTTCTTTAGTTTGATTTGGGCCGCTCCATTTGTGGTTTTCTTGGTCCTCTTCCTGTACATCCTCAGTGATTTTACTTCTTCATCCACGATAATTGGTGCTTCATCTTCCAATTGAGGTATTTCTTAAGCAATTAAACTCCTTCGGGGGTTTGAATCATTCATATCAATTCTGACAAGGAAGTTGAATTGCTTGTCTTTACTCAACACCAATTTGCAGTAGTAGTTACATTCTTTCTTCTTGATAAGATGTAAACAATTGGATATCTTAGTTGGAAAGGTTGAGAGTAAGGTACGCATTAGATGCCCTTACATTCAGTCAACTCTATAAATTAAGTTCATACCTTTACTGGGGTTGATTCTATGTACTCTTGCATGCTGCAGCCTAGTAAATATTTAGCCGCTTCAAAAAGTATGACTCGCGCACATTGTTCTCCACCACACACTTCAAGTCGTAAGCAGCATCTTCAAAATAGGGGGAGTAATTTAATATTTAAAGTTAATGTGTTTTCTAATCATTAAATGTTGAATTGCATTTTTACTGAGTCTAACCTCATTTTATATTCGACGTTCTCAATGTTGCAATTGGTAAAAGCTGCAGTCTCTTCTATAACTTTCACTTTCTTGTGGCGCTTTTTGCAAGACGAATACCATGGCTCATCTTTATTGAGTATGTCTTCAATTTTTGCTTTGAACTTGTACCTACAATCCTGCAAATCGCCAATATACCATATTTGTGAATATATTTTGAACATAAACATGAATTTTATTTATGGAGATTTGAAGTATTGGTTAGTATGTACCTATAAATCAGCCAACAACCCATCCAGAATATGGACCAACCGTACTTCTATGGCTCTTCTCATTACCTTACTTGGTGTTATTGTAATATATTTGTTGTTGGCCTTTATGATTTCACGCCTGTATTTACGATGAGGTTAGTTAACTGTATCACCCATATAGAGTGAGGTGTGTTTGGTGCATATGTTTTTCAGGTTTATGGTGATATTAATATGTAATTTCACAACAATGTTAATAGAGGAAATATGTCATGTTATAGCAATGTTCGAGTAAACTTTGCAACAATGCTACAGTATAGTTTCAACATTAGTAGTGACAGTTGGGTTAAAGTAACAGTGGTGAACATATTTGTGAATAATCTAATGTACTAGGCTCGAAGGTCGGTTGCTTTTTGGAACATTGGATTGATCAAGACGCTGCTCACAGGAATAGTAGAGATCCCAAATCTGCCTAGTGTGACAAGAGCATGTTAACGTTTAGAAACAGCAATTATAAATCTGCCTAGTGTGACAAGAGCATGTTAACGTTTAGAAACAACAAATATAGTCAGTTTATATTCGGTAAACACCTACAATAGACTGTCGGATACCTTTATAGATTGAGACTCTAACGTCACATAAGCCCAACATAGGTTTATCATCTTTCAGGTTTTCCAGGAATGCACCGTCATTTTCAAAAAAATCTCCTCATAAAATAACAGTTGTATGCTCCATGCTGGATTATCAGTTAGAAGTGAAAAGTCAATACATCACTATACTTACAGCTCATTTATAACAACTATTTCCCGTCTCTTGCTATTTTCATTTTAAATGAGGGAAGTCACCGAAACTAAAACACAAATCAAGTATGTAAATAGCTCATGTAAATTAGTGATAGCGATAATGTAATGGAACATGAAAATAACAGCTTAGTCGTGTGGATAGTTACCTAGAATAGCATCATTAGGTAATTTATCAGCATGATCCAACGATAAAAAGCCATCAGAGAATTTGTGTGTTGAAACCTCATGCTCAGTCATCTTTTTGATTGTTCTGTCTGTAAAGACCAATTCAACTTCTTTATGCACAAAAGAGTACTTGGGGTTGACGCAATCTAAGCGTCCTTTAGCAATGTGGTAACTCTTATTTGGCTTCAAGGCATCCTTTCATGTTTTGATATGCTTATTAAATAGTATTACTTGAATCTTTTTCACCTATTATTAAGGAGGGGGTGGCATAAGTACAACAAACATGAACGATAGTGAGATAAGGTAAGTAAAAGTGTCAATGTTGTTACCTCTTCTTCAACTAATATTATAGTTCTGAAAGTCCCTTCATGCCTTGAATTCTTGTAAGGTATTATTTAACCCCTTTGAATAACTAAGACTTTCATCACCAAATCAACGGAGCTTTTTGGTATCTTGTTTATCGGTACACTCTGTTTTGGTAGTTCCATTTCAGTCGCCATGTGGGCTGAATCTCGATTACTGCAGGTACCTGGGGAGATGAGTGCAACAATGTTAACTCCGCGCATAATTGTGTATGAGTACGATTGATGAGGGAAACTTATGGTAATAGTCTGCAAGAATTGGCCGTAATTTTATGCATAAAAGACATTATCAGTAAGATGCAATGTGCGGATAACCTAAGGTTAGCAGTAACATATATATATAAAGATTGTTTTTAGAATTGCCGGGGTATTGTATGTAAGAAGATGAACCAATAATAGTCCGCATAGTTGTTGCCTGAAGGGGATGAAACAAAATCGATTAGTGGCCTGTACATGCTAGTTCGTATAGTATGTCCCTGTAGGACTGTGAGTCATAGTTGGGGTGAATGTAATGGATAACAGAGGTTAGCAGTAAAATGTAAAGAGCCCAATCGTAAGGTCAGAAGTAACACACATATAGGAAATTTGTAGTTACAAATGGCAGGGGACTATATATACGCAGGCGAACAAAAAATAGTCAGTATTATTGTTGCAGCAAGGGGAGGGAACAAAGTGAATGAGTCGGCTGTACTCGTAGGCAATATTCAATCTGGAATGTGATTCATATTGCGTATGTTTAGAATGTCGTGAGCAATTGTATGGTGCGAAGCAGCCGTGTTAATGGAAGATTAAAGTAATAAGGGAATAACATACAAAAGGGAATGAATGACTTACAACTTGTTAAATAGCAGAGCAAATTCCCAGATGTTGTGGTTGTGAATTTTCTGTGTGTAGGAAAAATAATTTAATTGGTGAAGCAAAAGGTTAGATTTATTAAGGCAGTATTGTGAATGAGAGGGCGTGCCGTTGCATACCTGTGCGTCAACTGTAATTGTTATGAGTTTGATGGGGAGAAGCTTCTGAGTTTCAGAGTTATATATAGGGGAAAGCGATGGGGTACGACTTTTTGGGAATTCTGGATGGATGTGTTTGTTCGATGTGCAGGAGATGGTAGTGGTGGCGTTTTCGAATGGTTGTATATAGCGCACGAAGGGGTACATTTAAAGTTCTACAGGTGGAACTGGTGACTTTTGCGAATGGGTGTATATAACGCGGGGTGCTGTAGGGTGGGATGGTTATATTAGTAATTTAACATTTAAGTTAGGATTTCATGCTTTTAAGGTAATATATATATATATATATATATAGCTATGACAAGTCTAAAAGAGAGAAAACATAACCTACCTCAAGGACAAAACCATACTCAAACCTCTATTCCAGAGGTTTTCCCTTCCGAAGGACCTCTAAACATGCCATGCTATCAAATTAATGACAAGAATATCAAAACAACAAAAATTATAACTGAGTTGCAATAAAAGATTTTGGAAACAAAAAATCATATCAAATATGATTGTGTGATCTGTGCGCAGAATCACATAATTCAATCCGTCACAAAGTCCCAATTAGCTCAAGGAACCTGTGCCCAAAAATGGGCACAATCCGAGCATCGAACAAGCCGAATTTAATCCCTCCAATTTAAGCTCAAAGGAAGATCAAAAATGAAAATTAAGAGACATGACAGATGAGACTTACAAGTTAAGCGGAAGAATTATAGACGCCAAGACATGCCCATACAATTCCCAGACAAATTCCCACAATCTTCCACTGATTTCCCCTTCAAAAGCTCTCCAAATCGCCTCAAGGACTTGTTCCTTTTGAAATATCCATCCTGAAATTTGAGATGACTGATTTAAATGCCAGTCATTTAACTCCACAAATGCAAAACGTGCCCATGAATGCGACAGCTTGTCCTCGAATGTGAATGCCGGGACAACTGACCCTCTGCAAACGTGGAGCCTCTCCTTCAAATGCGAAGGTCATTCACTCAGACCTATGGAATGCGGCCAAGGGCCCGCAAACATGGAGAACAATTTCCTGCACCTCCGTCAACACGGCACAAGGCTTGTGAACAGGGAGAACACTTCATGGTGCACCAGCAGTGCTGCATAATCACAACTCATTGTTTGGAAAAATTCCCAGATGGGGGCTTAGGATTTGTTTGAAACCCTATAAAAGCAAATGAACTATTCTACCCCACTAAGATTGATATTCCAGCATCAACGAAATTAACGAAAAAACCATCGGAGGTCGTCTCGTTAGAGTGTTGACTCAAGTCAACATTTACAGAGGCAAACAATACAACATAACGTCAAATGCCACAAAATCATCCCGATCACCTCGGGATCCAAACCAAAGGTCGTTCTTGATAAAACTCGGCATTCCAAAGCTAACCACGCTAATAAAATTCTCATCCAAGCATGTTTACCAAGAATGTCGACCGAAGTTAAACATTAGCCAAACATTCACAACTTTCTCTCCTAATGGCTTAAAATCATGTGAAATGCCTCATGACACAAACCAATCATGCCACTAGCTGATGGAAGTGACGAAAATCTCATGCAACTTCAGATTCTCAGGATGTTTATCAAAGTCAATTATTTCACATAAAACCTCTAAAAAGAGAAAAACTCAAGCCAATCTCTATTGACCACCTCGGGAAGCATTCTACCGAGCCTAGCACCATACAAAAACAAGAAGGAAACTATGGGAGGGGTAAAATAGTAAAAGAAAAAGAATACAAAAGCACGCAAATAGCCACGAAGGTCATTACATGAACTAGGATAAAACATTAAGGATTTTTAACAAGTTAATAAAGCTTAAAGTTTTTTTTAATGGTTTCTATGTTTAACTGATTTTACTAAATAGTATATCTATGCGATGACACGGTTAGAAATCACATGTGTAAGTGTGAAGTGTAACTCTCTTCAATAAGGATGATTGTAAAAGGTCATTCTCTATACACTCATGAAACCAAGAGGTGTTGATGGTTGAAATGAACACAACTGGGAGAACCATAGATGGTAAATGATTGATTATGTGACATATGGTTGTCTAGGTATACACCAAAGCTCGCCAGTTCAAAAATATCAAATCTACCGATTGACCAAGTATATCCGACATATGTTCACTACAAAAAGTTTAATGGAAACCTACTTATCCATATTTAATTAATCTTTGCTTGTAAAGTAACCACGTTGTACGTTTCTTATTCTTAGAGTCATTCCCCATGTTAGAATATGCACAGTGGAAGCATTATACGAGATCACGAACATACATAATAGCATAATAATGTAAACTTAATTAATTGTGAAACTTTAACCTTTTGAAGCTTTCACACAACTCGTTCAGGAACTGGGACTCCAGGATTGCAGCCTTCTACTAATTCCTGACTAACTCTCTCAATCAAGTCTTGTGTGGGCAAGAATATTTTCAGAAAAAGGATGATCTTTCCTTGAGAACCACCACCCGTATTTATAATTTATAGCAGAGGGGAAAGGTTTGAAAGATGAAATGTTTCTGGTCATAATTAATAGCCATTCACAGTCATTAAATATTATTAAGGGTATTTAGACACTGTTAAATATATCCAATAACCATAATCAATAGTTATCAACAACCACTAAATACCTTTCATCAAACACCAAGGTTATTCAACATCCATTGAACATCATCAATTGTCATTAATAGCCATTAAACACTAACAGTCCATTTCTTTTCCGAACTGGATCAATTAATCAGGCATAGCAGGGATCGCAAATTTATTAGCAGAGGCTTCCAATTATAATATTTAATTCGTAAAAGCATGAATTAACCATATCATAATAAATCACAGATTATACCACTAAAAATCTATAATTGTACTCCTTTATTTAATTTCAAATTTTTACCATTACAACTTATTTAACTCCCCATGTTAGAATTACCGACACCAATCAATTAACTCAAACTTCTGAAAAAATTAATCAATTGATTAATTTAATCCTTTATCTCTATGCTTAAATTAATTCATGTGATGGATATATATATAATCCACCTACATGGTTTTCACGTGATAACATATAAGCAACCATAAAGGGGTTTCTTCTTTCTCATATCCGAGACATGGTTCTATCAACTAATTATTATTTCACGAATGTAATTTGTCACTATCCAATCCATTAGGAATATTTTGACTCATCATGGAGTCGCACCTTTTAATAGATTAAAATAACAAAACAAACTACACAGATCATAATAATTATATCAAGATTAAGAGTATAAGCACATGCAATAGACTAGAGATATCGTTTATTAAAATTCAGAACCTAAACGAATATCTCAATTTGGTCCGTTCAATACATACAAAATGTACTAACACAAGAAGTTATAATTTTACCATTACCATAATTAAGATTGAATTATATTTAATCTTGTGCTACAATTATCAAGATGTTTGTCCAACTTTATCTTTGATTGTGAACATTTAATTTATAACTTATAAGAACCGACAATTTTAGTCTTCCGCGTATGAGTTAAACAACTCCATACACAAAAATCGTCTACTATATAAGTAATGGACACACATATAAACACAATGATTTATTCAAATAAAGACTTTATTATAATAATTAACATAAAATACAAAGTCATTACTAAGGATTAAAATCAATACTATAACTCAACCATATGGTTAATAGTATATCTCAACGAGGATTGTTGGGTTTGAAAATGTGTGAATGAAAAATGAAGAGTTCTAATGGTTGATCTTGGAATGTATGCTCTTGGCCTTTTTTCCCCTTTATTTTCTCCTCCTTCATTTGCTTCTTATTTGCTGTTGTTTCATTTTTGTTATTGTAGGTTCTACCGCGTTTGTCCTATACTACAGCAAAAGAAGGCTATGAAATGATAGACTTTGAAAAGTAATGCATCTTCATTCTGACAATATGTAAATATGCGGGAAGCAACCAGAAGAATGTCCTACGTTGCAAGCATATCATATTTCTGGCTATTTTGTAACATTTTGTTCCTCAATACGAGCACATGTGATGGAACATTAATATGTAAACATTTATCCTCATAAATGATGAAAACAATTATAAAATATTTTTTTGGTGTTTGAACCTTTTTGTTAATGTGTAGTTGTACACATAAGAAAATCAATATTAATGTTGGATTTATTTTCCTTGTTATGCACAAGCATGAGCCATCTCGTATAAATATTGAAGAAATTATCTTCTTAGTTATGGAAGAGGATTAAAGCCAGTAAAAGGTTTAAGGATTAATATTAATAAAGAATAGTGAATATCATCAAAGAAAAAAGATTTGTTTCTAATCAACAAAGTAACATAAAAAAAGGGAGCAAATAATGATTTCACCATAGTATTTTCATAAGACAATTTAAAAAATTAAAATAAATGTTTGTTACAATACTAATTGTAGATATTTAAAAATTATAATTCTTTTTGAGATATGAAATAATTTTCTGACATAAATTACACATTAAGTGACATATATAATGTATAACTAACCTCTCATTATGAAGTTTTTTAGTAATCGCAAATGACTTATCTTAGTGGCGATTTCTCTTCAAATTCTAAAGTGTTTTGGATGCCGATAGAGGAAGAGAGACAAATTTCACTGAGGGAGTTTTTTAAAAGTTCTTCCCAGTCATTCACAATTAGATATGTCATCATCTTTTATATTTTTTTTAATTAGCCGTTGAAATGCGCAGATGCTTCGCTGGAGAGTTTTGTCGGAGTTCTTATGACACTTACATGGAATGCTTCTATAATATTATCCTTAGCAAGTTATATCGATGACCATTCTTGTTGACAATGTAAGATAAATTATAGACACATTGGATCTGTAAACAATAAAATGTTATCCAATTGAGACATTTTTGATAATTAACACAATATTCATCGAACCAGTACGAGTATATGAACTACTAATTTACCATCTAGAAAATTGCAAATTTTGTATGGAGGTTTCATCGAAGTTTGACTCGTCAGTAAATGTTCGGATGAAATTCATCGAAAATATTCACAACTAGTCAAATTATGCAAATTTCATTTAAAATTAGACGTTTCATAATAGTATTTTTAGCTTTGCATTTCTTCACAATAATGATCAATATCAATGGTGGCTTTCACATTCACATTTTTGACTACGTGGTAATTGATAGATATTTTAATTAATTAGGTTGGTTTCTTATTTCCTAGTTTTAAGGGTATATGGTTGCTATTTTTGAGCTACTGGAAACAGACTTAGTATGTCAGTTTTAATTTCTTTTATGGCATAGTTGTTGAGATAATGTAGGATATGTATTGTCTTTATAAAGGCTAGTAATTGTTTTAGTTTTATAAGAGAAGTTTTCTACCTCCCAAACTCTTTTGTGTTTATCTTGATTTCTTGCCATTTTTCTAATAGTGATATCAAGAGCCAGTGAGAGTGAACGTACTACAATTGTTAGTGAGCGATGGCTTCAAAGAATTTTTTTTGACCTGCTATTCCACGCTTTAATGGTCATTATGACCATTGGATTATGTTGATGGAAAGCCTTTTAAGGTCCAAAGAGTTTTGAGCAGTGGTTGATGGTGGATTCCAAGAACTTGCGGCTGGTGTTGTTCTAACAAATGCTCAACAGGAAGAGCTTGAAGCATTGGAGTTAAAAGATTTGAAGGCAAAGAATTATTTTTTCCAACCCATTGACGTTCAATATTGGAAATAATTCTTTGCAAGGATACGTCAAAGCAAATTTGGGACTCCATGAAGAAGAAGTACCAGGGAGATGCAAGGGCAAAGCAAGCACAACTTCGAACTCTACGAGGTGAGTTTGAGACCTTGCATATGAAGTCGGGAGAGTCGGTGTCAGTATACTTCTCACACACTATGACAATTGCAAACAAGATGCGGATTTATGGAGAGAGGCTTAAAGACGTCACCATTGTTGAGAATATCCTGCTGTCCATCTTTCCAAAATTAAATTTTATTATCTGCTCCATTGAAGAGTCAAAAGATCTGGATACTCTTTCACTTGATGAAGTACAAAATTCTTAGATGGTTCATGAGTAGAAGATTGTTCAACAGGATGCAGAAGAGCAAACATTATAAGTAACCACAACCTACAAAGATTTAGGGTGCAGAAGGAGGAAGTGGAAGGGAAGAAACTCAGAGAAAACTGATGAGGAAAATCAAAAAAAGAATGGTCATCATGGTCGTAATCAACGACATTCATCCAATGGGAAGAGAAGGTTTGCAAATAAGTCTCATATCGAGTGTTATAGGTGTCAGAACTATGGTCATTACTGTTCTGAATGTTGTACAGATCTGAAAAATGTACATGGAGAGAACTCTAATTTTGCAGATGTAACTGAGGAGTAGGTGGTCTCTTTGTTGATGGGGAGCCAATCCTCGGAAGAATACAACCAAAGTTTATGGTATTTATACACGGGATGTAGCAACCATTTGTCTAGAGAAAAATCTACATTTTCTGAACTGGATGAAAAGTTTCGCACAACAATCAAGTTTGGGGATAATTCCCGCATTGCTGTCAAAGGGAAAGGGAAGGTGAAACTCCAAACAAAGTCTTCATCTATGCAGATTATCTCTAATGTTTTCGTTGCACCAGATCTGAAAACAAATATTATTAGTGTTGGTCAACTTCAAGAGAACGACTACGAGGTGTCTATCAAGCATGGAATTTGCAAAATTCGAGATTCTAATCTTGGATTGATTGCTGAAGATAAGATGACTGCAAATAAGCTTTTCCCGCTTGATATGCAAAATATTGGCTCTACTAATATTTGTTTTTCAACAAAGTTGAATAGTCAATCATGGCTTTGGCACTACATATATGGGCATTTGAATTTTGGAGGACTGAAAATTTTGCAACAAAAGAAGATGGCTACGAGTCTTCCTAATTTTGATATTCCTACAGATTTGTGAAAATTCTGTCATTGCAAAGCAATCTCGCGAGGGAAACATTATTTTATAACGTTTTTTGATGATTTTAGCCGAAAGACATGGGTTTATTTTTGCAAGAAAAATATGATCTTTTACCAATTTCAAAAGCTTCAAAGCTCTTGTTGAGAAGGAGACAGGATGTTCCATAAAGATTCTTCGTACTGGTCATGGAGGGGAGTATCTTTCACAAGAATTTATAAGTTTTTGTAAGTTTCATGGGATACATCGAAAACTAACAAAAACTTATACTCCTCAACAAAATGGAGTATATGAGAGGATGAATAAGACAATCATGAATGTTATGCGGAGACTTTTACAAAAGGGCCATGTTGCAAATGTTTTTTGGCCTGAAACAGTGTGCCGGAGCGTCTATGGTTTGAATAGAAGTCCTTCTCGAGCTATTCAGAGTGTTTGGGTGCATTGAATTTGCTCATGTTCCGGATCAGAAAAGGACTAAGCTTGATGACAAAGCCAATAAGTGTTTTCCTAGGTGTTAGCAGGGAGTCAAAAGCTTACAAGTTGTATAATGCTATCAGCAAAATGGTGATCATCATCATGATGTGGTGTTTGATGAAGATAATTTTTGGCCATGGGAAGAAAAGCCAAACAACCAACAACTTCCTTTTGATCTTGACGATGGATTCAAGGAGCAAGAGAAACCAGCAATGAAGGTGTTTCTACCTTGGTACATCTAGTGGCGGAGCAAGAAATTTTATCAAGGGTGTTCAAGAATATTTTTTTTGGATAAATAAGTTGAATGTTATTTGTTTAACCTAGCGATTGTACCATAAACAATCCCAACATTTGTTAATATCAAATACGAACAATCGAGTTTTCTTTCCTTGATGCATTGATCATATATTACTAAAAGTGGGAACAAAAAAGGTTGAAAGTTGAAATACCAAAATACCCCTATAAGATTGAGTTACTCCAATAATGCCATTGTAAGAAGTTATATTTTAAAATTAATTAGTTGTAATTTATTTTCCTACATTTTAATTATTGTAATGATCCTGAGTCATGTTTGATGAGTATCCGAAGTTGATTTTCTGAATTGCATTATCAAGTTAAGATTTTTGGAAAGTTTTGAGTTTTGGAAGCTTAAGTTGTCAAAAGGTGATATTTGAGGTCATTCGGAGTTTTGGAGCTTGGAATGTAATTCCATCGATTCCATCAGCTCCTAGATGTTGAAATTTGTCTAGGTGAGTTGACGGAATAATATTTGGGGCTATATCGTGGATTTGAGGCCCTAAGTTGGAAATTATTGAGTTTTTGACCATAGAGTTGACTTTGGTCAACATTCGGTGATTGGATGCTCGGAATTGAATTCCGATGACTCATTAGATTCGGGGGATGATTTTAGGCCTAGGAGTGGTCTTGGTTAAATTTTTACAGGTCCCGAGCTTAATTTGAAATTTTAGGCTTAAAGTTAGTTTCGTTGCGACTTATCGGGCTCGAGGTCAAGGAGAACTCGAATTCAAATTTCGATGGTTTCATTAAGTCTGGAACATCTAATTTAGTGGGGTAGCATATTTGGTTTGTGTGCATGGGATTTCAAACGAATCCCGAGGGTTGTTTCGGTGAATTTACTTTTAAGTGTGATTGTTGTCAGCTGAGTCTGGTGCAAGCTTCTTCGCGTTCGCGGAAGATTTTCCACGATTGCAGAAGGCTGCTGGGTTGGCCATCGCATTCGTGGAAGCTTGACCGCTTTCGCGGAGGGCCTCGACCCTTGACCTTCACGTTCGCGGAGGGTCTGGAGGCTGTAATCCACATTCGAGGAAGTAAGTGGCCGCGTTCGTGGAGGGATATTTTTCCTTGATCAGTGTTTAATTCCCAAAATTGGGAAAACACCAATTTCCACCATTTTTGGACTTGGGAAGGTCGGAAGAGGCGATTTTCAAAGAGTTTTTCCTGGGGAAACTATTGGGTATGCGATTTTAATCCATAACTTTTATAACCCATTGATTATATCTTGATTTTAACTTGAAATTTGGGATTTTAAAGTGAAGAAATTGGAGGTTTTTCAAGAAATTTGAATTTACGATTAAATGATGATTATGAACTGGTTTGAGCTCCATTTTCGAAACGGTTTTCACCAATGGATTCCTAATATTTTGAGGAATGTTTTCATGTAAAAAATTTCAGATTTAAACCCCATTTTCATAATCAGATTTTTGAGCTATTTTGACCCTTTTTCCCGAATTTTGTGATTTGGGTGTCGGTAGTTCCAGAGTTTGATTGTGAATCATTATTTGAATAGATTGTGGTGTTTCGGACTATATTCAGAAGGGGAAGGCTCAAGTTATTGATTGATCATATTTTTGGCTAAGGCAAGGGAACTCTTAAAACTCCGTAAATCTTATAAAATTCCGAATTTACTTTCTTGTATATGTTGGGAATTAATGGGAATGAGGATACGGGTTGAATTCTTTCATGAACAAAGTTTAATTGATCAATGAGTTAATAAAAGGCAATGTGATCTAATTTTTTGAATCAAAGTGTGATATGCCGTGAACTTGATATCGATGTGTCATTGGTGAAATGCTTTGATAGCTTCACGTGGACTTGAATTGCTTGAATTGTTGTCTTTTCCTTATCGTGTGAACTTGCATATGTGCATTGATTGTTGTACACCGTGATGAGACATATGATACAAAGCCAATGGGAAATGATTTCGGCTAGTGACATGATATAAAGCCGATGGGAAATGGTTTCGGCTAGTGACATGATATAAAGCCGCTGGGAAATGATTCCGACTATTGACATAATATAAAGTCAATGAGAAATGGTTCCGGCTAGTGACATGATATAAAGCCGATGGGAAATAATTTCGGCTAGTGCTTGATTATTGTGATGCTTACGTTTGATTTACTTGTTAACTATGATTGATACACTTGTTACTTGTGATTGATCTACTTGACATTGAGCTTTACTTACTTGATACATGTTGGTTGTTGAATTGTAACTATTGGACTGTGATTATTGAGCCTTATGAGCGGTGTATTGTAGAATTGTTAGGTTGGGCTGATTTTCTGTGCAGGTAGTAGTTATGGAGGTTCGGTTGGGATGAAAGGAGTTCGCGTATTTTGTTAGATTTACCTAGTCTTGTTGGTTGGCTTGCTGAGTACCGTGTTGTTTAGTACTCACTCCTTGCTTAAACACTTGTGTAGGTTTCGAGCCCGGACAGTGAGTTTATTTTTTCTTGATCATTCGAGGCTTTCCAGGAGACTGAGAGAGGTAGCTATTGTCATCAGGCGGACTCTCTTATTCCTATTTTTATGCTTTGTTCTACTTGAGAAACAAAGACATACTTGGAACTTGTATTTTTCATTCAAGTTCTGCTACTAGCGGTTTGTATATGTGACAACCAGTCCTTGGGGGTTATTTAAGTTTTGAAAGACTTCCGCTTTTGTTATTCTTATTTAATTTGCTTATTTCCACATTTATTTCCATATTTATTGGGTTTAGGTTGACTTGTCCTGGTGGGATAGGACTAGTGTCATCACACCCGATCTTTGGTCGTGACAAATGGTATCAGAGCCTAGGTTCATAGGTCTCACGTGCACAAGCCAAGTGTAAGTAGAGTCTTGAGGATCGATACGGAGAAGTCTGTACTTATCTTCGAGAGGCTATGAAGACTGTTAGGAAACTTCCTTTATTTCATTCTTTCTTATCGTGCGAGGGTTCTATCGCTAGTGCTTAGTGTCGCGTGTTGTTTTGACAGATGCCGAGAACCTGAGCTTCGATTTCGAGCGATAGAGGGGAGGTAGTCTCTGAAGCAGTTGTTGAGCCCCAGTCAGAGGTAGGGGTAGGGCCCGAGCTAAAGGTCGTGCTCGTAGTAGAGGCCGTGCCCGAGGAGCGGCACTTGTTAGAGGCCATGGTAGAGAGGCTTCCCCAAAGCCACAGGTTACGGTTGGTAAGGCTCAGGTTCCTCCAGGCTTCGTGGCACCGTTGTTTCAGGAGACCTTATTGAGGATGCTGGGTGTTCTAGAGAGTTTTACCTAGAGTGTAGCAGGCAAGCCACATGGCTCACAGACTAGAGTAGGGCACAGACCCAAAAGCAGCATCAGGGTCCGGTTGTTCAGGATCAGGTGGGTCAGCCACCATTAGTTCCCGTGCCAGCTGTCGTTGCACAGGTTGCTCTAGATGTAGTATAGACAATATAGGACCATCAGTGTTTTAAGAGGTTCCAAAAGATAAAATCACCCCAATTTCAGGGTGGTAAGAGCTAGGATGCTCATGAGTTTCTGACCTTGTGCCATGCGATGTTTGAGGCTGTGAGGATGGTGGATGCGAGGGGTGTTCATTTTGTTGCTCTCCAGCTCCATGGGCCAGTCAGGGAGTAGTGGAGGACTTATGTGGGGTCTAGGCCAGTTGGATCTCTTCCGATTGAGTGGGATGTTTTCTCCAGTTCTTTTCAGGATTGCTTCATTCCTTGGAATGTGTGTGAGGAGAGCAAGTTGAGGTTTGAGAGCTTGATACAACGTGGCATGTTCGTTGCTGAGTATGATGCACGTTTCTATCAGTTGTCTCGTTATGCCATGCCTTTGATTCCAGATGAGGCGGAGAGAGTCCGCAGATTTGTGAGAGGGTGAACTTTCTCCATCAAATCCTATGTGTTCAGATCAGCCCATGAGGGGGCTTCCTTCAAGTCCATTATGAGTACTACCAATAAGGCGGAGTTCTTGGTTCGAGAGGAGTTTGGGGACCTAAGAGGGCCCGTTCTAGAGGTCAGTTTTCTGGTGCCTCGTCTGGAGGCAGAGGTTCTCAGAGGGGCGGTAGCTTATTTCAGTGTCAGAGGCCTGTTCATGCTTCTATGCCAGTGGCTGAGAGTAGAAGGTGTCCTGTGGGTCTTACAGTTCTAGCCGAGGTGGCCATGGTACTTCATCTGGTTCATCACAGCAGCTCTCTGTTTCGAAGTCTTGTTATAGTTGTGGTGATCCGGGTCATATGATTCGCCAGTGTCCATTTTAGACTCAAATAGGGCCCTATCGTACTTACTCAGCAGCTCTAGAGAGAGATTCAGTGCCTCCGGCTAGAGGTCGAGGCGGGGGTCAGATAGCAGGTAGAGGCGGCAGAGCTTCGGGTAGTGGTGTTGTAGTCCAGCATGGAGGTAGAGGTGTGGCTTAGACATGAGGTGGTAGAGGAGCCCATTGTTATGCTTTTTTGGGGAGACCCGAGGTTGAGGCTTCTGATGCAGTCATCACGAGTATCGTTCCAGTCTGCCATCCATCTGCATCTAGATTATTTGTTCCGGGGTCTACTTTCTCCTATTTGTCTACCTACTTTACATCTGGGTCTGATTTAGTATGTGATCGTATGTCTGTGCCTATACGTGTTTCTACACCTGTGGGTAAGCCCTTAGTGGTGGATCGAGTGTATAGATCCTGTCTTGTTTCTTTGGCTAGGTACGACACTTGGGTAGACATGATTATTCTGGGGATGGTAGATGTCGATGTGATATTGGGTATGGATTGGCTTTCTCCCAATCATGTGATCCTTGATTGCTATTGTATCACCCCAAGATTCCAAAGAACTTAAAAATGTAGAACTCACCTCAATACAGTGACCTACGGAGGCCACCTACAGGCTGTAGATGGATTGACAGGCCGTAAGTGGGGACCATCAATGGCATTGTGAACTTTCAAGATTCCCAAGTTTCTGAAACTTGACCTAAGGAATAGTAGGACGGTTCGTAGTTCAGTTGACAGGCCGTAGATGGGTTTCGTAGATGCCTTCCAGACTTAGCAAAATTTAAAGCCCAAAATGAACTTTCTGAATCAATTGACCGAAGAGCAGGACGGTCCGTCAATTGATGTACTGACCGTAGATCTTCTCCGTCAATTGGCCCCGACAGTTTTTAATTCAGAGTTTTTTGGTCTTTTCCCTAATTGTTTACCTATTAAGCTAAGTTGGTTATACCCTTAATCGAAGACCTATAAATACTTTCTAAGCCTAATTTCTTTCATAATAACTCATTACTAAACTCTCCTCTCATATATTTCTCTCTCTAAAATAAACTCTCTCAACTCTCAAGGAAGAAGAAGAAAGCTTGAATCCTCCATTGAAGACCTTCAATCTTCTCCAATTTCTTGTGGATTGCTTTGAGGTATGATAGTGTTCACCATTTGGAGTCCTTTCCTCCAATGGGCCCTTCCTCTTCTTCATGATTTTCAAAAGTTTACTCTAACCCAATTGAATTAGGGTTTTGATCAATCATTGTGGGTTCTTCATTTATGATTTCAATTATTGATTTTATAATTCCTAGTGCACGATCTAGCGTGATAAAGTAACTTAGTGCACGAATTAGAGTGAATTACGTGATTTGATGTGAAGATTGCATGAACCCCCATGATCCAAAGCTAATTCTCCCCAATTTGATAATATATGCTTTGATTGTTAGGTTGATCTATGATTTAACGAAGTTTATAAATTCTCTATGAAATTAAGCATGAATTATGAATGAATTGAGGATAATCTTATGTACAATGATCAAGTCGAAAGCCTAATTTTCCTCTATTATGTGAGTTCCTTCAAGTATGGGTAAATTGTCCTAACTATGGCTTTCTAAGCATGAGCTTGCATTGAATTGCATTATATGAGTTGAACTTGCATAAACCCATATGAACTATGAAATATGAGCATGTTGAATTAAGGATGCTTTGAGAGTAAAGTACCCAAGGTTATGATATGATGATGCTATGGTTGAGTAGTAAAAGGTTTTCTCACGTAATTCTCCCACTATGATAAAAGAGGAACAAAGAGGCGACTACCCATGTTCTTAAGGAGCTATTCTAATGACGTAAGCTTGGACAAAGTCCATGGAAGATGAACGTCTATAAGTATGATTTTAGCTTGAATTGGTAACCCTGGTTGTACCTTTTCATGTTTAATGATATAATATGTTAATGACTAATCCGTGGAAATTATTCTTAGCACCGAGTGGATATTGAGATGGAAGCCCTCCCATTAGTAGAGGCCGAGTCTTCTAGTGAAAACTCTCCCGTTAGTAGAGGCCGGGTTTTGTAGATGGAGCTCTCCCGTTAGTTAAGGCCGAGTCTCCTAAAGCAATCTCTATCCCATAAACTATGTTGCTACCATAGGATGTTGTCTTTAAGTAAACATTAGCTAGTGGATCCATAGAAGCTTAGAAGTTCATGGTCTTACCTTGGCAAGTGGGACACCTCTTTTCGGTGTGGGGTAGACACCGGATTCTGTGTTGATAGCTCACATGGTCTTACATGTCGGTTAAGGCTATTCCCTAGAAGTTAATGAACAAGTGTTCTCATGATGAAGTAAAGAAAAGAAAGAAAGATGATTTAGCTTGGTTTGGTCTTGATATATGCTTTATATTTCATGTTTCTCATGTTTATCATGGTTTTAGCTTGGCCATTGCATGTCATGATTATGTTTCTCTCTCTAGCATGATTTAAGTGTTTATGTGCATTGTTATCATACTTAGTACTTAATTGTGCTAACTCATACTTTAGCCTACATTAACTTCTTTGGTGTAGGACGTGGCGATTCACCTTCCACTCGTGGCTAGAGCTTGATTAGAGAGTTGATAGAAGACTTGGTGATTTCTCATCCATTCGAGGACATAGCCCAGTTGTTCTTATTTTCATGTTATTTCTTTTTCAATTTTTTTGGATTGTATTGGGTTACGTCCCAACTTTACTTTCTATGATAGATTGCCTTTGAGACATGAGATGTAGATTTCCGCTGTTTCTTTTTAAAACTTTGATATGAAATTCTCTTTCGAATATTTATTCTCTATTATCTTATATGTGATGTATGCTAAAGGCTTATATGAGGCCTCTTGGGGTCTTGTGTTCCATGTCACATCTAGGGGGGTACCTTGGGTCGTGACAAACTTGGTATTCAGAGCGTAAGATTTTAGAAAGATCCTAAGATGTCTCATAAGCCGCGTCAAGTAGAGTCTTGTTCATGAGTGTGAAGCGCACCACATTTATGAATGAGAGGCTACAAGAAGTTTAAGAAATCCACTTCTTTCATTTCTCTTAAGTCGTGCCATATATTTTAACTATATATATCTCTCTCCTAATCCCTATCCTATGCGTTTCAGGGTATGGTGACCCGAAGAGCTTACGCTAGAAGAAACATGGGAGAGAATGTGGAACAAGAAGCTCCTCCTCAAGTTTCGGCCGACCCTTTGGCGTAACAACTGACTAATGCAGAGTTTAGGGTTGCTTTCCAAGTGTTGGCTTAAGCCGTGATGGCCCAAGCCAATAGAGAGGTGGTGGCTCCCGTGAACCCAAATGTGGGTATGGCTGCGTCAAGAGTGAGGGACTTTACTAGAATGAATCCTCCAGAATTTCATGGCTCTAAGGTTGAGGAAGATCCTTAAGAGTTCATCGATGAAGTGTACAAGGTGTTGATGATCATGGGTGTGACGCCGGAAGAAAAGTGGAGTTGTCCGCTTATCAACTTAAGGGTGTTGCCCAAATTTGTATCAATCAATGGAAGAGTGAGAGGGCAGTTAATGAGGGTCCCCTTGATTAGGAGAAATTCAAGGTTGCTTTCCTTGATAGGTTCTTCCCTCTTGAGAAGAGAGAGGCTAAGGTTCTTGAGTTTATCAACGTTCGACATGGAAATATGAGTGTGAAAGAGTATGCATTGAAGTTCACACAATTGGCTAGATATGCTCCGTCCATAGTTGCCGACCCAAGGGAAAGAATGAGCAAATTTGTGTCTGGAGTATCCGATATGTTGGTGAAAGAGTGCCGCACCGCCATGATTGTGCATGACATGGATATTTCTTGCCTCATAGTTTATGCCGAATAAATTGAAGAAGAAAAGCTCCAGGAAAGGTCTAGAGAGACCAAGAGGGCTAGGAACGGAGATGGTAACTTTTCGTATGCAAGGTCCGATGGACATGGTCGTCCTAGCTTTTGATAAAGGTTCTCCGACCAAGGCTCATCCAATGCTCCTCCGAAGTCCAACAATGATAGGGTGTCTAACCCCAAGTCTCAATGAGGGTATAATGATGGTTCTTTATTAGCTCCTTGTGCCAAGTGTGGGAAAAAGCATGAGGGTAGATGTCTAGCCAGTACGGATGGTTGTTATAATTGTGGAAAGAGTGGTCACAAGATGAGAGATTGTCCATCTCTCACGGCCAAGGGAAGAGAAAATAAACAAGCTCCACCTAGAGGATCGGGTTCGAATGCTGAGAAGCAAAACCGATTTTATGCACTTCAAGCTCATCATGAGCAAGAGAGCTCGTCCGATGTGGTTACCATAATGTTAAGAGTTTTCCATTTTGATGTTTATGCCTTGCTTGATCCCGGTGTTACCTTGTCTTTTGTGACGCCATATGTGGCTATGAGGTTTGATGTTGTTTCGGATGTGTTGCTAGATCCTTTTCGTGTCTCTACTCCGATTGGACAATCTATCATGGCTAAGGGAGTTTATAGAGATTGTCCCATTTCCTTATCCCATACAGTCACTCATGTTGATCTTGTAGAGCTTAATATGCTAGATTTTGATGTTATTCTTGGGATGGATTTGTTGCATGCTTGTTATGCCTCTATTGATTGTAGGACCAGAGTGGTCAAGTTTCAGTTCCATAATGAGCCTATCCTAGAGTGGAAGGGGGGAGATTCTATGTTTCGAAGTCAATTTGTTTCTTATCTAAAAGCTAGAAAGATGTTCTCTAAGGGATTCATTTACCATCTTGTTAGGGTGAGGGATATAGATTCCGAGACCCCTACTCTTGAGTCGGTCCCCGTTGTTAATGAGTTTTCAGAAGTGTTTCCCGATGACTTGCCCGGTATTCCTCCCGAAAGGGAAATAAACTTCGGTATTGACATTCTCCCAAATACGCAACCTATTTCTATTCCTCCTTATAGAATGACTCTGGCGGAACTTAACGAACTAAAAGAGCTGTTGAAAGACTTGTTGGATAAGAGTTTCATCCAGCAAGTGAAACACTCCGTATGTGTATCGACTATCGCCAATTGAACAAGGTTACCATTAAGAATAAGTATCCTCTACCAAGGATAGATGACTTGTTTGATCAACATCAAGGGGCTAGTTATTTCTCTAAGATCGACCTTCGTTCGGGCTATCACCAATTAAGGGTGAAAGAAGATGATATTCCGAAAATGGCTTTCCGGACTAGGTATGGTCACTACGAGTTCTTGGTAATGTCGTTTGGGTTGAAAAATGCTCCGGCCGCATTTATGGACCTGATGAATAGAGTGTTTAAGCAATACCTTGACATGTTTGTGATTGTGTTTATTGACGACATTTTGATCTACTCAAAGAATGAGGGTGAACATGTTAATCATTTGAGGATTGTGTTGCAAGTCCTAAAGGACCAACAACTCTTTGCGAAGTTTAGTAAATGTGACTTTTGGTTAAGGTTCATGGTTTTTCTTGGTCACATTGTTTCCGGTAAGGGCATTGAGGTAGATCCTAAGAAAATGGAAGCGGTTAAGAACTGGCCTAGACCTTTATCACCTTCGGATATTCATAGTTTCTTGGGCTTAGCTGGTTATTATAGGAGGTTTGTTGAAGGGTTTTCATCTATTGCTTCTCCATTGACAACTTTGACTCAAAAGGAAGGTTAATTTCGTATGGTCCGAGGCATGTGAGAAGAGTTTTCAAGAGTTGAAGGATCGACTTACTTCGGCTCCGATGTTAACTCTACTGGAAGGATCCGATGGTTTTGTGGTTTATCGTGATGCCTCAAGAATTGAGTTAGGATGTGTTCTTATGCAAAATGGGAAAGTCATTGCTTATGCTTCAAGGCAACTTAAGGTGCACGAAAAGAACTATCCTACTCATGACTTGGAATTAGCGACAGCTGTGTTTGCTTTGAAAATTTGGCGACATTATTTGTATGGGGTACATGTAGATGTCTTCACCGACCATAATAGTTTGCAATATGTGTTTAAATAGAGAGATTTGAATCTCCGCCAAAGAAGGTGGCTCGAGTTTTTAAAAGACTATGATATGAGTGTTCTCTATCACCTCGGTAAGCCTAACGTGGTGGCGGATGCTCTTAGTCGATTATCTATAGGTAGTGTTGCTCATGTTGAGGATGGTTAGAAAGAGTTGATTCGCAATGTCCATAGATTGGCTCGATTGGGTGTTAGATTGGTTGATTCTACTAAAGATGGTGTTACGATTCACAAGGGTTCCAATTCCTCTTTTGTGCATGATGTGAAAGCTAAGCAAGGTCTTGATCCTAACTTGGTTGAACTAAAGGAAGCGGTACTTAAGAAGTCCACTGAGGTTTTCTCCTAATGGGGAGATGGTGTGCTTCGATATCAAGGTCGATTGTGTGTTCCCAATGTAGAGGGTTTAAGAGAGAAAATTTTATCGGAAGCCCATAGTTGTCGATATTCTATCCACCCAGAAGATACCAAAATGTACCACGATATGCGGGAAATTTATGGTGGAACGGAATGAAGAAAGATATTGCAAAGTTTGTGGCTAAGTGCCCTAATTGTGAACAAGTTAAAGTTGAGCATTAAAGGCTGGGAGGTTTGACCCAAGATGTTAGTATTCCTACTTGGAAGTGGGAAGATGTGAATATAGATTTTATTGTGGGTTTTCCTCGCTCGAGGCGACAATACGATTCAATTTAGGTTGTTGTTGATAGAATGATGAAGTCAGCCCATTTCATTCCCGTCCAGACTTCTTCTTCGGCGGAGGATTATGCTAAGTTGTATTTGAGGGAAATGGTTAGGATGCTGGAGTGCCTTTATCCATCATCTCCAATCGTGGTGCACAATTTACTTCTCAATTTTGGAAGTCATTCCAAAAAGGTCTTAGTACTTGTGTTAAGCTTAATACGGCCTTTCATCCCCAAACCGATGGGCAAGCAGAGCGTACTATTCAAACTTTAGAAGATATGTTGAGAGCTTGTGTAATTGATTTCAAGGGTACTTGGGATGATCACTTGCCTTTAATTGAGTTTGCTTATAATAATAGCTACCATTCTAGTATTGGTATGACTCCATTTGAGGCTCTCTATGGTAGGAGGTGTAGATCTCCTAGAGGTTGGTTTGAAGTTGGTGAAGTTGCTTTGATAGGCCCGGAGTTGGTGCATGAGGCTATGGAGAAAGTTTGACTTATTAGGGAAAGGTTGAAAACTGCCCAAAGTCGACAAAATTCCTATGTGGATGTTAGAAGAAGAGAATTAGAATTCGATGTTGATGATTGGGTTTACTTGAAAATCTCACCCATGAAGGGTGTAATGAGATTTGGGAAGAAAGGGAAGCTTAGTCCCTGTTATGTAGGCCCCTACTAGATTTTGAGACATGTTGGTAAGGTTGCTTATGAGCTTGACTTGCCTAATGATTTGGCATCAGTGCATCCAATTTTCCATGTCTCATTGTTGAAGAAGTGTGTTGGTGATCCGACCTCTATAGTGCCATTAGAGAATCTTGGCATAAAGGATAGTCTTTCTTATGAAGAAGTTCCGGTTGAGATTTTAGACCGGCAAGTCCGGAAGTTAAGAAATAAAGAAGTTGCTTCCGTGAAATTTCTATGGAGGAATCAATTAGTTGAAGGGTGCTACTTGGGAGGCCGAGGCCGATATGATGTCCTGATATCCTCTACTCTTTCCTTCTGATCCTACTCTAGCTTGAGGTATCTTGATCTTCATGGTTCATTCTTTTGGTCTCATGTGTCATAGTTGATTTCCATGATTCCTTGATTATGCATGTTCATGAAAAGTCTTATATGATTATGTGCATTTGAGTATGAGTTGCATAAATTCTTCATGACATGATGTGTTGATCATGCTTTAGCTTGGAGTTGATGTTTCCTTCTCGGATATGTGCACTTTTGTGATTGCATTCTAGGTTGGGTTGTTAGTCCATGTCTATTAACCTTCTCATGATGTCTTGATTCTCATTCGAGGACAAATGTTCCCAAGGCGGAAATATTGCAAAACCTCAAGCTTCCAAAGAACTTAAAAATGCAGAACTCACCTCAAGACAGTGACCTACGGAGGCCACCTAGGGGTCGTAGATGGATTGACGGGCCGTAGGTGGGGACCGTCAATGGCACTGTGAACTTTCAAGATTCCCAAGTTTCTGAACCTTGACCTACGGAATAGCAGGACAGTTCGTAGTTCAGTTGACGGGCCGTAGATGGGTTTCGTAGATGCCTTCCAGACTTAGCCAAATTTTAAGCCCAAAATGAACTTTCTGAATCAATTGACCGAAGAGCAGGATGGTCCGTCAATTGATGTACTGACCGTAGATCCTGTCCGTCGATTGGCCCCGACAGTTTTTAATTCAGAGTTTTTTGGTCTTTTCCATAATTGTTTACCTATTAATCTAAGTCGGTTATACCCTTAATCGAAGACCTATAAATTATTTCTAAGCCTAATTTCTTTCATAATAACTCATTCCTAAAATCTCCTCTCAAATAGTTCTCTCTCTAAAAGAAACTCTCTCAACTCTCAAGGAAGAAGAAGAAAGCTTGAATCCTCCATTGAAGACCTTCAATCTTCTCCAATTTCTTGTGGATTGCTTTGAGATATGATAGTGTTCACCATTTGGAGTCCTTTCCTCCAATGGGCCCTTCCTCTTCTTCATGATTTTCAAAAGTTTACTCTAACCCAATTGAATTAGGGTTTTGATCAATCATTGTGGGTTCTTCAATTATGATTTCAATTATTGATTTTATAATTCCTAGTGCACGATCTAGCGTGATAAAGTAACTCAGTGCACGAATTAGAGTGAATTACGTGATTTGATGTGAAGATTGCATGAACCCCCATGATCCAAAGCTAATTCTCCCCAATTTGATAATATATGCTTTGATTGTTAGGTTGATCTATGATTTAACGAAGTTTATAAATTCTCTATGAATTATGAATGAATTGAGGATAATCTTATGTAGCATGATCAAGTGGAAAGCCTAATTTTCCTCTATTATGTGAGTTCCTTCAAGTATGGGTAAATTGTCCTAACTATGGCTTTCTAAGCATGAGCTTGCATTGAATTGCATGATATGAGTTGAACTTGCATAAACCCATATGAACTATGAAATATGAGCATGATGAATTAAGGGTGCTTTGAGAGTAAAGTACCCAAGGTTATGATATGATGATGCTATGGTTGAGTAGTGAAAGGTTTTCTCACGTAATTCTCCCACTATGATAAAAGAGGAACAAAGAGGCGATTACCCATGTTCTTAAGGAGCTATTCTAATAACGTAAGCTTGGAGAAAGTCCATGGAAGATGAACGTCTATAAGCATGATTTTAGCTTTAATTGGTAACCCTAGTTGTACCTTTTCATGTTTAATGATATAATATGTTAATGACTAATCCGTGGAAATTATTCTTAGCACCGAGTGGATATTGAGATGGAAGCCCTCCCATTAGTAAAGGCCGGGTCTTCTAGTGAAAACTCTCCCATTAGTAGAGGCCGGGTTTTGTAGATGGAGCTCTCCCGTTAGTTGAGGTTGAGTCTCCTAAAGCAATCTCTATCCCATAAACTATGTTGCTACCATAGGATGTTGTCTTTAAGTAAACATTAGCTAGTGGATCCACAGAAGCTTAGAAGTTCATGGTCTTACCTTGGCAAGTGGGACACCTCTTTTCGGTGTGGGGTAGACACCGAATTCTGTGTTGATAGCTCACATGGTCTTACATGTCGGTTAAGGCTATTCCCCAGAAGTTAATGAACAAGTGTTCTCATGATGAAGTAAAGAAAAGAAAGAAAGATGATTTAGCTTGGTTTGGTCTTGATATATGCTTTATATTTCATGTTTCTCATGTTTATCATGGTTTTAGCTTGGCCATTGCATGTCATGATTATGTTTCTCTCTCTAGCATGATTTAAGTGTTTATGTGCACTGCTATCATACTTAGTACTTAATTGTGCTAACGCATACTTTTGCCTACATTAACTTCTTTGGTGTAAGACGTGGTGATTCACCTTCCACTCGTGGCTAGAGCTTGATTAGAGAGTTGATAGAAGACTTGGTTAGTTCTCATCCATTCGAGGACATAGCCTAGTGGTTCTTATTTTCATGTCATTTCTTTTTCAATTTTTTTGGATTGTATTAGGTTACGTCCCAACTTTACTTTCTATGATAGATTGGCTTTGAGACATGAGATGTAGATTTCCGCTGTTTCTTTTAAAAACTTTGATATGAAATTCTCTTTCGAATATTTATTCTCTATTATCTTGTATGTGATGTATGCTAAGGGCTTATATGAGGCCTCTTGGGGTCTTGTGCGCCATGTCACATCTAGGGGGTACCTTGGGTCGTGATAGTTATGCTAAGACTATCACCTTAGCGATGCCTTGTGTTTCGAGGGTAGAGTTGAAGGGTACTAGTCGTTCTTACCCTAGTAAGGTTATCTCCTTTATTTGAACCTAGAGGTTGATTGATAGGGGGTGTTTGTCCTATTTAACTTTTATTCGGGATACTTGTGTTAAGTCGCCTTCTATAGATTCCATTCCCGTGGTTCAAGATTTTGCTGATGTGTTCCCTACTGATCTTCCTGGTGTCCCTCCGGATAGGGACATTGATTTTTCTATTGACTTGGAGCCAGACACTAAGCCCATCTCTATTGCCCCGTATCGTATGGCTCCGGCTGAGTTGAATGATCAGTTGCAGGACTATTTAAGCAAAGGATTTATTCATCCTAATGTGTCACCTTGGGGCGCACCGGTCTTTTTTGTAAAGAAGAAAGATGGTTCGATGAGGATGTGTATTGACTATAGGCAGTTGAACAAGGTTACTGTCATGAACAAGTATCCTCTTCCTCGCATCTATGATTTGTTTGATCAGCTTCAGGGTGCAGCGTGGTTTTCTAAGATTGATTTGAGGTCTGGCTATCATTAGATTAAGATTAGGCCATTGGATATTCCTAAGACAGCTTTTCGGACTCGTTATGCCCACTATGAGTTCTTGATGATGTCTTTTGGGATGTCTAACGCCCCTACGACGTTTATGAAGTTGATTAATGGAGTATTCCATCAGTACTTAGATTCCTTCATGATCGTGTTCTTCGATGAGACTTTGATATATTCCAAGATCGAGGAGGATCATGTCTGTCACTTGAGGTTGGTACTTTAGAGATTGATAAAGCAGAAGTGGTATGCCAAGTTCTCTAAGTGTGAGTTTTGGCTTGATTCTGTGGCATTCTTGGGACACTTGGTGTCCAAGGAGGGTATTAGGGTTGATCCTGCCAAGATTGAGGCAGTTAAGGGCTAGACGAGACCTACCTCTCCTACTGAGATTTGGAGTTTCTTGGGGTTGGCAGGCTACTACAAATGGTTTGTGCAGAGTTTCTCTACTATTGCAGCACCGTTGACTAGATTGACTTAGAAGACCATGGATTTTCATTGGTCCGATGAGTGTGAGGTGAGCTTTCAAAAGCTCAAGACTTTGTTGACTTCGGTCCCTGTATTGACTTTGCCCGAGGAGGGTGTGGGTTTTACCGTATAGTATGATGCCTCTGTAGTGGGTGTGAGAGGTGTCTTGATGCAAAAAGGGAAGATTATTGACTATGCTTCTAAATAGTTGAAGGCACATGAGAAGAACAATCCTATCCACGACCTAGAGCTTGCGGCGGTGGTATTTGTACTTATGTTGTGGCGGCACCACTTGTATGGGGTTCATTGTGAGGTTTTCACCTATCATCAGAGTCTTCAGCACATTTTCAGTAAGAGGGATCTGAACTTGACACAATACAGGTGGCTTGAGTTACTAAAGGACTATGATATGACCATTTTGTACCATCCGGGATGGCTAATGGGTGGCCGATGCTTTGAGTAGGAAGACTCCTAGTATGGGGAGTCTCACCACTATTAGTTTTGATATGAGACCCTTGGCTAGAGATATTCAGAGGTTAGCCAATAGCTTTGTTCGATTGTGGGCTTCTGAGGAGGGTGGTGGTTTGATTGCGTTCATTGACGCCCGTTCTTTCTTAGTTGAGCAGATTCGAGAACGCCAGTTTGAGAATAAAAGGTTATGTCTTATTCGAGACAAGGTGATGAGAGGTGAATCCAAGGAGGTTGTACTTGGGTCCGATGGGGTCTTGAGGAATGGAGGTCAAATTTGTGTGCCCAAGGTGGGTGAGCTTATTAGACTGATTCTAAAGGAGGCCCATTGTTCTAGATATTCTATTCATTCGGGAGCAGCGAAGATGTGTCATGATCTGAGTCAGTATTACTGGTGGTGTGGTATGAAGAGGGATATTGAAGATTTTGTGTCTAGATGTTTGACTTGTCAACAGGTCAAGTGTGAGCACCAGCGGCCTAGAGGTGTGTCTCAGAGGGTGCCCATTCCTACTTTGAAGTGAGAGCGGATTACTATAGATTTTGTTGTGGGTCTACCTACCACCATGGGTGGTTATGATTCTATTTGGGTGGTCATTGATAGGCTAACCAAGTACTCTCATTTCATCCCAGTTCGGGTGAAGTATACGACGGAGAAGTTGGCCCAGCTCTACATCAGTCAGATTGCTAGACTTCATGGGGTGCCAATATCTATAGTCTCGGATCGAGGTTCATTCCTCACATAAACACTTCTGGAGGGCTTTACAACATCATTTGGGTACTCAATTAGATATGAGTATAGTCTTTAATCCTTAGACAAATGGTCAGTCCGAGCGGACGATTCAGGTGCTTGAGGACATGCTCCGTGACTGCGTCATTGATTTTAGTGCTAGGTGAGATCAGCATTTGCCCCTAGCAGAGTTTGGCTACAACAACAGCTATCATTCCAGCATTCAGATGGCCCCATTTGAGGCATTGTATGGCAGACGGTATAGATCACCGATTGGATGGTTTGACTCAGCGGAGATGGATTCCTTAGACACTGACTTGCTTAGGTGTGCCATAGATCAGGTTCACTAGATTTAGAGTAGGTTGTTGATAGCTCAGAGTCGACAGAAGAGTTATGCTGAACGGAGAGTCCGAGATTTGGTATTCATGGTGAGCGGTCATGTTTGGCTCCGAGTGTCACCCATGAGGGGTGTTATGCGGTTCAGAAAGAAGGGAAAGCTTAGTCCTAAATTCATTGGTCATTTTGAGATTTTGGACCAAGTGGGAGAGGTGGCCTATAAGTTGGCCTTTCCACCTAGTTTATAAGCTATGCATCCTGTGTTTCATGTTTCTATGCTTCTGAAGTACATCCCGGACGAGTCTCAAGTTATTACACTCGATTCAGTGGAGTTGGGTCCAGATTTGACTTATGAGCAGGAGCCTACAACTATACTAGATAGGCAGGTCCATAATCTTAGGACCAAGGAGATTGCTTCAGTGAAGGTGCAGTGGGGACACCGTTCAGTTGAAGAGGCTACTTGGGAGTCCGAGTCCGACATGCGTGCAAGATATCCTTAGTTTTTCAAGGCTTTAGGTATTTTCTTTTACTTTATGTTCGAGGATGAACAAGTTTTTTAGCGGTGGATGATGTAATGACCCCAAAGGTCATTTTTGCAAAATAATTGTTTTACCCCTCCTGAGAGTTGCCTAAGTCATGTTTGATCAGTATCCGAGTTGGATTTGTGAATTTCCTTGTCAAGTTAAGATTTTTGGAAAGATTTGAGTTTTGGAAGCTTAAGTTGTCAAAAGGTTGTATTTGAGGTCATTCGGAATGGAATTTTGTCAATTCGATCATCTCCGGAATGTTGAAATTGGTCTAGGAGAGTTAACAGAATCAGATTTGCGGCTATATCGTTGATTAGAGGCATTAAGTTAGAAATTATTGAGTTTTTTACCACAGAGTTGACTTTGGTCAACATTCGGTGATCGGATGCTTGGAATTGAATTTCTATGACTCCATTAGATTCGAGGGATGATTTTAGGCGTTGGAGTGGTCTTGGTTGAATTTTTAGAGGTCCCGAGCTTGATTTGATATTTTCAGGCTTAATGTAAGTTTCGTTGCAATTTATCAGGTTTCGGGGGTCAAGGAGACCTCGAATTCGAATTCCGACGGTTTCATTGAGTCCGAAACGTCGAATTTAGTGGGGTAGCAAGTTTGGTTTGTGTGCAAGGGATTACAAATGAATCCCGAGGGTTGTTTTTATGAATTTGCTTTAAAGTGTGATTGTTGTCAGCTGAGTCTGGTGCAAGCTTCTTCGCATTCGCGGAAGCTTGTCCGCAATTGCGGAAGGCTGTTGGGTTGGCCTTCATGTTCGCGGAAGCTTGACCGCATTTGCGGTGGACCTTGACCCTTGGCCTCCTTGTTCACGTGGGTCCTGCCAGGTTCGCGGAGGGTCTGAAGGTTGTACTCCGCGTTCGCAGAAGTAAGTGGCCCCATTCGTAGTGGGATATTTTTCCCTGATCAGTGTTCAATTCCCAAATTCGGGAAAACACCCATTTCCATCATTTTTGGACTTGGGAAGCTTGGAAGAGGCGATTTTCAAAGAGTTTTTTATGGGGAAACTATTGGGTAAGCGGTGTTAACCCATAACCTTCATAACCCCTTTGATTATATCTTGATTTTAACTTGAAATTGGGACTTTAAAGTGAAGAAATTGGGGTTTTTCAAGAAATTTGAATTTTCGATTAAATGATGATTATGAACTGGTTTGAGCTTCATTTTTTAAACGGTTTTCGTCAATGGATTCCTAATGCGTTGAGGAATGTTTTCAGGTAAAAATTTCCAGATTTAAACCCCATTTTCAGAATCAAATTTTTGAGTCGTTTTGATCCTTTTTTCTCGAATATTGTGATTTTGGTGTCGATAGTTCCGGAATATGATAGATGAATAGATTGTGGTGTTTCGGACTATATTCGGAAGGGGAAGGCTCAAGTTATTGATTATCATGATTTTGGCTAAGGCAAGTGAACTTCTAAAACTCTGTAGATCTTCGAATTTACTTTCTTGTATATGTTGGGGAGTAATGGGAATGAGGATACGGGTTGAATTCTTTCATAAACCAATTTTTATTGATCGATGGGTTAATAGAAGGCAATGTGTGCTAATGTTGTGAATCAAAGTGTGATATGCCATGATCTTGATATCGATGTGTAATTGGTGAAATGCTTTGATAGCTTTATGTGGACCTCAATTGCTTGAATAGTTGTCTCTTCCTTATGGTGTGAACTTGCTTATGTGCATTGATTGTTGTACACCGTGATGAGACATATGATACAAAGCCGATGGGAAATGATTCTGGCTAGTGATATGATATAAAGCCGATGGGAAATGGTTCTAGCTAGTGATGTGATATAAAGCCGATGGGTAATGGTTCCGACTAGTGACATAATATAAAGTCGATGGAAAATGGTTCCGACTAGTGACATGATATAAAGGCAATGGGAAATGGTTCCGGCTAGTGATTGATTATTGTGATTTGATGCATTGTGATGCTTACGTTTGATTTACTTGTTAACTGTGATTGATACACTTGTTACTTGTGATTGATCTACTTGACATTGAGATTGACTTACTTGATATGTGTTGGTTGTAGAATTACAACTATTGGACTGTGATTATTGAGCCTTGTGAGCGGTGTGTTGTAGAATTGTTAGGTTGAGCTGATTTTTTGTGCAAGTAGAAGTTATGGAGGTTCGGTTGGGATGAAAAAAATTCGCGTATTTTATTAGATTTACCTGGTTTTTTTAGTTGGTTTGCTGAGTACCGTGTTATTTGGTACTCACTCCTTGCTTCTACACTTGTGTAGGTTCCAAACCCCGACAGTGAATTTCTCTTTTCTTGATCATTCGAGGCTTTTTCAGGAGACTGAGAGAGGTAGCTATTGTCATCTGGCGGACTCTCTTATTCCTATTTTTATGCTTTGTTCTACTTGAGAAACAAAGACATACTTTGGACTTGTATTTTTCATTCAAGTTCTGTTATTAGCGGCTTGTACATGTGACAACCAGTCCTTGGGGGTTATTTAAGTTTTGAAGACTTCGGCTTTTGTTATTCTTATTTAATTTGCTTATTTCCACATTTATTTCCTTCTTTATTGGGTTTAGGTTGACTTGTCCTGATGGGATAGGACAAGTATCATCACACCCGGTCTTGGGTCCTGATAATTACATTACATTACATATTACTTCAACTCAATTCAATGAATCCCGGGGTATGGGAATTCATTTATACCCAAAAACTTTTCTCATCATTATCATTAAAAAACAATTAACGGCTCTAGATTTCTTTGCTTTTAAAACTTTAATTTTACTAGAAATTAAGTTTACTAAATATATATATATAGTTATATAGTTGGGAATGAAAACGGTAATTTTGCACCTCCAAAGCTTAGCATCTATATTTATCTTTCTCAAAAAATTTAAAACGTTCATCCCTATTTCAATAAAATCTCAATTTTTGAAATGATTTTCATATACAAAATTATTATGAGCCTTGAATAAGGGAAGAGGGGGAGATTTTGGAATTGAATTACATCTTTCACTATATACAATAATCATGTGTCTTATATACGGAGGGGAAGAGTTCAATAAAATTGGATAGATTAAGCAGCTTTAATGAATAAAAGAAGAAAAGATATAAAATAAAGTTGTTATGGAAGCATTAGCATTCAAATAAATAAAAAACGGCTTCTCTGATAAACCCCCACTCCTCTTATTTTTCTTTAGTCATATTGCCAACGTTACTAGAAGTAAATGTACAATTCTGAGTATAAATTATATCTAATCTTGTTATTTATTTTTGTCTTTTCAAATTCTCTACTTGACCACTCAACGTTTAATCTAACTATATATATAGTGGTCTCTGAGTTCATCCCTACTACACTGTAGGAGTTTTCAAATCTTTTTTTGTCTTGATAGAATTTTGTATCACATGTTGAATGTTGAACCTAAATTAGAGTAATTACCAACGATGATAATGATATAATAGTTATCTCTCTATTTAATTCCACGAGTTGGTGGAGAGATTTGGCAAGCTTTTATCTAATAGACTAGGTATTACTTTGTGGTTCGTCTACAATTTTCTCTTGAAAGTTATTTTTTTTGTTTCGTTTTTGTGTGAGATGTATGTGAATTACGGGTGCTGCAATGATAGTAGTGTGTTACAAACATTTATTTTTTGTTCTTTGTTATTTTTTTACGGAGTAGAAAATGTGGTCAAGAAGTTCTTATATTAACATTTACGCATAGCATTTACATAGATTATACAATACTTTATAATAGTCGACACCAAAGTGTTAAATCACTACATCATTTTATCAGTTTTTTCTTCTTATGTCCGTCAATTCTCAACTACAACTACAACGATCAGGTAATTTTTCCCGTAATTTTTCCCCATATTTTCTACTAATTCCCTACCATTTTGGAACTTATACTTTCCTTTATAGTAGATTGCTTTACTAATCTACTTTAACGTGAATTGCTTTATTTCTACTTTATTATTAATAATAGTTGGTTTAATATTATATTCAACATGTTTGTGGTCTAAGGATGTTTGTATCGTTCAAAAACCTAAACTAGATCAAACGAAAGAGAAAAACTCAAACATGTACTTTGGTCATATAACAAATTCTTGTAGCTTTTCTTTTTCTTCAATGTTCCACTTACTCATTACACATATATTTTAATATTATTTATAACTTTTTAAAATCTAACTAATTATATTAAACTAGTAAAATTACCCGTGCTTCGCACGAGAATTTAATATCACGGAATTTATAAAGTAATACTTAAAACCTATCAATCATTAAAACTAAAACACTATATTATCTTACATACAAGATTACGTAGTAACGAACATCTTATCTTATATCTTATATATATAAAAACGAGAATCTTAGACCTGCCTATGTGGCTCCCTCACAGATCAGGATTTTATTGTGTAGTTATCTATGTATTTGGGATTAAAAGAGGCTCCAGTCTAGTATATTTCTCTATAGGTCATCCGGCACAACATCCTTAAAGCCATGTCAAAATTTTATTAATTCTTGTCTTCTTTTCCTGGTTCACTTTGCACATCAAGGTACGATAAGGTTTTTAAGGTCTTTATGTCCTTACAATGGTATACCAAATTTGAATTTTCTCTTCAAGAGATGGTAGTATAGATCTTTAGGGAATTTTTATTGTACCTTCAAAAACCTCAGTAGAGAAAACTTGCATGAATACTCAATTAATGTGTGTTATTTAATTTGTACTAACAAATACTTATAACAATGACTTTGCAGAAACATAAATAACAAAGTTTAAAGCATGTACTCAAAAGCAGCAATTATTAACATAAGCATAAATTATTGACCGTAAAAAAACACACCAGGATCTATAACAATAGAATGAAACAGAAAGGAAAAAATTGAGGTCACTGAATGCAAAGTGTCCCCTTAATTAAGAAAATCATTCCCCTCTAGTACCCGAGGTTTAAAGTAATAGGTCCTCTCAGAATAGAACGATTCTATTCACCAATGTATTGATACAAAAACAATGGTGTGAGTGAGCCACTCAACAGGAGCAAAGTACGTGAATATTTAACTGTGAAGAAGATTCAGAATTTTCGTTGTTTTAAAATGAGAGGAAATCCCTCTATTTATAGTCAACAAAGGATAGTGTGAACAAATGCTTATTATGCCTTATGGGAAAGGTCACAACTCTTTGGAAAAGTTACGACTCTTCGAAAGGTCACAACCTTAACTTTTATAAAAGTCACAACTTTTCATAAAAGTCGCAACTCTTCATAAAAGTCACAACTTTTCATAAAAGTCGCAACTTTTCATGAACGGCTAGTTTTAAAGACAAATAAATTAAAAGAGAATCCTGGTTTGTGGTGCCTCCATGTAGGTGGGCCTAGGGTTCTCTTATATATATATATATATATATATATATATCTTATATCTTATATATATATAAAAGAGAATCTTAGACCCGCCTATGTGGCTCCCTCACAGATCAAGATTTTATGGTGTAGTTATCTATGTTTTTGGGATTAAAAAGGCCCTAGTCTAGTCATATTCCTCTATAGGTCATCAGGCACAACATTCTTTACCTGGTTCACTTTGCACATCAAGGTACAATAAGGTTTTTAAGGTCTTTATGTCCTTACAATGGCATACCAAATTTGAATTTTCTCTTCAAGAGATGGTAGTATAGATCTTTAACGAATTTTTATTGTACCTTCAACAATTTCAGTAGAGAAAACTTGCAAGAATACTCAATTAACGTCTGTTATTTAATTTGTACTAACAATAACTTTGCAGAAACATAAATAACAAAGTTTAAAACATGTAATCAAAAACAACAACTAATAACATAAGCATAAATTATTGACTGTAAAAAAACATACCAGGATCTGTAACAATAGAATGAAATAGAAAGGAAAAAATTGAGGTCACTGAATGCATAGTGTCCCCTTAATTAAGAAAATTATTTCCCTCTAGTACCCGATGTTTAAAGGAATAGATCCTCTCGAGATAGAACGATTCTATTCACCAGTGTATTGATACAAAAACAATGGTGTCAGTGAGCCACTCAACAGGAGCAAAGTACGCGAATATTTAACTGTGCAAAAGAAGAAGAAGTTCAGAATTTTAAATGTTTTAAAATGAGAGGAAATCCCTCTATTTATAGACAACAAAGGGTAGTGTGAACAAATGCTTAATGCGCCTTATGGGAAAGGTCACAACTCTTTGGAAAAGTTACGACTCTTCGGAAAGGTCACAACCTTTATAAAAGTCACAACTTTTCATAAAAGTCTCAATTTTTCATAAAAGTCACAACTCTTCATAAAAGTTACAACTTTTCATGTAAGGCTAATTTTGAAAATAAATAAATTATAAGAGAATCCTGGTTTGTGGTGCCGCCACGTAGGCGGGCGTAGGGTTCTCTTATATATATATATATATATGATATGATTGGAATACACGTGCAACACACATACCCAGAAACTAGTTTTATATAAATATGAATTATTGTGTATAAAGTGAAATACTAATTGAACAAATGGGTCTAGCTTTATACGAAGTACAAATCACACCATCAAAGAGTTTTTTTCTATTTAAAAAAGAAGAAGATAAAACGCATGCATCAATTTTAGCTTTGAGTTTTAAGTTATAATAATATATGTAAGTACAATTTTTTAATGTAAAATATTGGCCAATTTGTTTTTTCACCCTTCAAGAGTGCATTATATGTTAGAAAACATTAGAAATACATAATATTTATATAATAATAAATTTCATAATTAAAATAATTTATTCATATATGTTACTCTATATTATGAAAATTGTAATATTAAGATTTAAGAAACTTGAGAAACATTTAACAATTTCAGGTAAATTAAAATTAATAAATGTATTTTTTTGATGCAAGAACAATGGTGTGTGTACAAGTGTTATAAGGTTGTTACTACTCTCAAAATAAAACAAAAAAATGTAGTGCAGTCAGCAAGGCTAAAATCTGGAACTATAAGGTTGAAATGAACGTACCCTTAACCATAGCGCCAGAGGAAGAGCTTATGCCAAGGGTGTTCAACATTAAATATATATCATTTATATCTAGAATTTGACGTATATATACACAGTAATTTTTTGACGAATGGTGTTTAGCTGATCACCCTTAGATGGCAATAGCTCCGACCCTAGGTACATCAAGAAGGCACCAGCTTCGGACCTCTACAAAATTAAAGAAGACCCACATGGATTGCAGATTATGAGGTGAGTGGAAATGATCAATCTGGAAATGATGATTCCTCTACATATTTAGCTTCATTTTCTGGTTGTGATCCCATAAGATTTTAGGATGCCTATAAAGATGTATAGTTGCAGAAATCAATGGATGTTGAGATTGCGGCAATTGAAAACAACAATATTTGGGAGATTACTGATCTTCCAAAAGGGAAAAGGTCAATTGGAGTTAAATAGATTTATAAAACCAAACTCAATGAGTTTGATGAAGTTAATAAGTACAAGGCGCACTTGGTGGTGAAAGGATACAAGCAAGAGTATGGTGTGGATTATGAGGTCTTTGCTCTAGTAGTCAGACTTGATACCATCCGAATTGTGTTGGCATTGGCAACTCAAAACAATTGGCCCATTTATCAACTTGATGTAAAATCAATATTTCTGCATGGAGAGTAGCAAGAGCAGGTATATGTTGATCAACCTCCTGGTTATGTGATGCATGGAAGTGAGCATAAAGTTTATAGATAGAAAAGGCTTTGTATGGGTTAAAACAAACTTCCAGAGCTTGCTATAGTCGCATTGATGCATATTTTAATCTGGAAAACTTTAGAAAATGTTCATACGAGCATACACTTTATATAAAACTTGAAGATGGGAAGCTTGTTATTGTATGCTCATATGTAGACTATTTGATTTATACTGGGAGTGATCCTGCATTACTTAAAAAATTTAAGCTATCTATGATGATTGAGTTTGATATGTCTGATCTTGACTTGATGCATTATTTTCTAGTCATTGAAGTAAACCAATCAATCAGTGAAGTTTTATTTCACAAAATAAATATGTCTAGAAAACATTACAGAGGTTTGGAATGCATAGCTGCATTTCTGTCACAACACCAACAAAGTTGGGACTGAAGTTGGAAAAGATTCCTATAGGAAAGAAGATTGACAACACTCTTTTCAAGCAACTCGTGGGATGTCTGATGTATCTAACAGTCACCAGGCCTGGCGTAATGCTTTATGTTAGTCCTGTTAGCAGTTACATAGAGCACCGAAAAGAGATTCATTTGTTGGCTGCTAAAAGAATTCTCTTGTATTTAAAAGGTACCACTGATTATGGTATTCTATACAAGAAAGAAGGCAAGTTAGAGTTAATTGGCTTTACGAATAGTGATTTTGCTGAAGATAAGGAAGGCAGGAAAAGGACTTCAGATTATGTGTTTATGCTTGGATTTGGAGTTGTTTCTTGGTGCTCCAAGAAGCAAGCAATTGTTACATTGTCCACTACAAAAGTCAAGTTTGTAGCTGCAACTGCGTGCGCTACTCAAGAATTTTGGTTGAAGAAGATATTGGCTAAGCTTCATGTTCAACAGAAAGAACCAATTCTGATTAACAATGATAATGGCTCAGCAATTAAGCTTTCAAAGAATCCAGTGTTGCATGGACGGAGCAAACACGTTGATGCTAAGTTTCACTTCCTTAGAGATCTCATGAAGGAGAAAGTTATTGATGTTGCCTACTGTAGAAGTGAGGACCAAGCTGCTGATATCTTCACTAAGTCCCTCAAGCTGGCAACATTTAGAAAGTTAATGAAGCTACTTGGAGTTTGCACTTTAAGGGAGAGCTACGGTGAATGATGTTATTAAGCTGAAGTCGTAGACTTATTAATTTACGGGAGGTTTGTTAGATATTTTAATTAATTAGGTTAGGTTATTTTTTCCTAGTTTTAAAGGTATATGGTTGCTATTTCAAATCTACGGGAAACGTGTGACTTAGTAGGTAAATTTTAATTTCTTTTATGGCTTAGTGGTTGAGATAACATAGGATGTGTATTGCCTTTATAAAGGTTGGTCATTTTTTCTGTTTTATTAGAGAAGTTTTCTACCTCCCTAACTCTTTTGTGTTTATCTTGATTTTTTCCAAGTTTCCTAATAGTAATATGCATTGTGTGAAACCCTATTTTTCGCAGTAATTCTTTTCCCACATGATTTTCCCTTCACAACAAATTTTCCATTACCAAAAACTTCAATCCCTCTAGTTTTCTCCCATTAAACAACAAATTTTGTCTTCAATAAATTCTTCTGATATAAATCGTAAATTTTTGCAACTTGATTAAGCTCAAGTTTTTTTGGAGTAATTAGAGGTTGAAACAAATATTTTACCACCTTTCATCAAAATATACATAGTATTATTTCATTTTTAGAGATCTACAATAACAAATAACTAAATAAATATTATATAAATTTAAAAATTAAACCATACCTACCAAGTTGTATTTATGCAGCCGAGACAATAGAGATGACACCAATCAGATATTCAAGTATATCTGCATGAACCTTTAGGGGATCAATGAGACCTAGTGAATGCAATAGGTACTCAAATTAGGCTCTCTGAATTCTTCTACCTGTGAAAAACATCAAGCTTGTGAAAAAATCTAATACTTCCTCCATTCTAATTTTTTGTCACGGCCCGAAAATAGACGTTATGACACTTGTCTATTCCCACCTAGACAAGTCAACCTCAACCCAACAAAAACAAATAAAAAGTGGAAATAAATAAAGCGAGAACAAGACAAAGGCGGAAAACTTATTCATTCTAAACAACACCCCAAAATCTGGTTGTCACGTGCACAAGCTATTAAGGTAAATACAGAATTTGAAAGATAAATACAAGTCTCAAGTGTCTTTTCTTCTCAAATAGAACAAAGCATAATAAAAGGAAAAAGAGAGCCCGCCGAACTGACAAGCAACTACCTCTCCAAGTCCTTGACAATCCTCAAAATCATAAGAAAGAGAAGGAGAACACACGGGTTCGGGGTCGAAACCTACACAAGTGTAGAAGCAAGGAGTAAGTACCACCAACACGGCACCCATCAAGCAACCTAATAAACTAGGCAACCTAGCTAAATTGAATTGAATAATCCTTTCCAACCCAACCGAACCTCTACAAAATACAACGTGAACAGAAACCAGCTCAACTTAACAGTTCTACAACAAACAAGTCTCAAGGCTCAAGATCATTGATCAAAAGTCACATTTCAACAATCGATAAGTATCAAATCATTTACTCTAATGTACTAGGCATTTCAAGCCCAAATACCTACAAATTCAACTCACATATCAAACAAACAAATAAAAAACACATCAAATAGCTCAATCATATGCCTCAAATAAGTCAAATGTATGCATCAAGTAGATTGATCTCAAGTCAACATTTGCCGGAACCATTTCCCTTCGGAACAATGTCACTAGCTGGAACCATTTTCCTTCAACTTTCACATTAATTCACTTGCCGGAACCATTTTCCTTCGGCATATATATCACTAGCCAGAACCATTTCCCTTCGGCTTTTATTACAACATATCACTTGCCGGAACCATTTTCCTTTGGGTTTTATTATAAAATATCACTTGTTGAATCATTTTCCTTCGGCATTTATATCATTAGCCGAAACCATTTCCCTTCGGCTTTTATCAAGTGTCTTATCATGGTTTTCAACAATCGATGCACACAAGCAATATAACATCCACACGGAGAGACAACAATTCATATCATACAAGTCCACTTTCATGCATTCAAGCAATTCACCAATCAATCAAATAGGGGTCACAACAAGGCAACTCAAAATTTATCTTCATCATCAAGAAGCCTTTTCATTTTTTTTCCCTCTTTTTGTTGGTTTACATTAATCAAGTGGAACAAATAATCCTTCACCTCATTCCCGATTACTCCCCACATATAGGCAATTAAGAGAAGTAAACAATTCAACCAAATTACAAAGTTTAAGAGATCACTTGCCTCAAATCAATCAATTAATCGCTCCAAGAGTTTAGTCTTCTCCTTCTGAATCACTTCCAAAGCCACACAATCTATAATAATCAAGTATTCAAAATCATCTTTCGGATGTCACAATGCCCACACCAATTCCCTTAAAAAGTGGGCTAATCAACACAAAACCCAATTCTAAAAATAAGGTTTGAATCTTAAATTTAATACTTGAATACATTACTCAAGGTTTTAGGAACTCATTAGAGAAAACCATTTTGAAAAAGGGATTAAAACCATTTCACAATTACCATTTTAGTTAAGAACTTGAGTTCATAAAAAACCTCATCATTCACCAATCATAATCTCATATTTTGATGTTAAAACTCATAATTAATCAATGGAAAAAGAAGGTTTAGGATCAAGAAGGCTTACCCAAATGATCTAGCACGGAAGATCCTTTCAAAAATCGCCACCAAGGGTTCCCCAAGCTCAAAAATTTGTGAAATGGGGCTTAAACCCTGAAATTGCAGGTCAAAACCCTCTCTGATGTCGCAAAAGCGACCCCCGCTAGAAACGCGGGTCTCACTTTTGCCAACAGAACTCTCAGAATTCCGATCCGAGCATCCGAACTCCGAATGCTGACCAAAGTCAACCCAAAGGCTAAAATTCCACAATTTCACAAATTACGACCTCAAATCCTCAAAAAGACTCGAAATTAGAAACCGACAACTCTCACGAATCAGATTCCAGATTTTGGAACTAATATAATTGACGAAATTCCATTCCGATGCTCGAAACTCCAAAAGACTTTGAAAACCACTTTTAAGCAACTTAAGCTTTTAAAACTCAAAATTTACCAACATTCTCAACTTTTTACATAAAGTCCAAAATCAACTTTCAAAATTCAATCAAGAAAAACTCGGGGTCAATATTGAGAGGGCAAAATGGTAAATTTTACAGAATACCAAAAATGACCAACCGGCCTATTACATTTATGTAATGCACTTTGACTAAGAACCAACATGATAAAAGAATTTATTTTAAAGTTTATGGTCTAAATAAAGATATGTATTTGTACGGATAAAAGTTATTTCATCAAGGATAAAATAAAAAATTGAAATATTTCTAACGTACATGTATATAGAGATAATTATTTTTTGGGACAAACTAAAAGAAAAACATCTCTCTAAAATTGACACATACTATGTACTTTTTGTAACTTATTGTACTCATGTAGGTTACTACCTTCTACTCTCTACTTTCATAACTCAAAAGCATGCATAAAACGTATATTTATTCAAATTAATTAAAATTCATATACTATTTTTTTCAAATGTAGTTGAATTTATAAAAAAACAAATAAAGAAGGTACAAATGAATTGAGTCTATTGTAATATACTTACTTGTGTTTTAAGTAAAGGCTTCGTGTGATGTAAATAGTTATGTAAATTTTATTTGATGGTGACTCCAGCATGTTTCTCATTATCTGCATTCGCCACTCTCAACTTTGTTAGCTTTCGGAGTGGCAGATCAGAGTAATCAAAAAATTGCTCCTATGTTATTAGCATATTCGGAATAGAGTCACCTTCATAAGATATGTGTGAGTGAGCACAAAGTTTAAGAGAAAAATAAAGAAGAAGAAAGACTTTGAAGCTTGTGGTTTAAAAATAAGTCAAGAGAAAAAGCAACGAAATAAGTTGGACTAGAGAGTAAGTAGACGATTAACTTGCTCTATGATTTACAGTTTTCATGGAAGGAACAGTGAGTAGAAGCTTCACGTAACAAGTTAGGATTCTTGAATCTGTATCCAGATATTTTCTCCAGTTCCTCCACTAACCTCCTCCCTTGTTTGTGATCTTTATCATCATCATCATATGTCAATTGATTTCTAATATTTTCTTCAATTAACTGAATGTTTTGTGATGATGGAATATTAAGAGAGGAAAGATCTTCTTCTACTTTTTTTACTTCCACGGGTATATATTTGTCATGAAACGAAATTGAGCTGAGAAAGATCACATATTTAAATAAGAAGCACGATAGTACTAACATAACGATTTAAAGATGTTAAGGAGGTTTAATCAACTACCGAGAACAATGAGAAAGATAATACAATTTAATAAGTAGGAAAAACTCTAATACAAGAAAATCACAACTAAACTGATAAAAACAAGGTGATGCAATGCAGGATGGCCAAATGCATAAAAGTTGAAGCTCAGAAGAAACCTCGAGCCACCCGGAATGATACCTCAGAATTATCAACTGATGAAGTGCAATAGAAATGTAACTCGAAACTCAGTCAACAGGCCGCCCCGAGTATCCTATCGAGCTTATAAGTAAACATAAATAGTTTTCCAATTTATCCAAAAAAACTTTATAAACTGAATAAGTGCCACAACTTCGGGTTTCGAACATGAAACCATTAAGTTTTAACGTATTTGTCATTTTGAGCCATAAAAACCTTGAAAATAGTGCATTTCCCTTAAAACGCAGTTTTCCCTAGATTAAAATCGTAATTCACTCTTTCAGAGCTCAACAAGTGGAAAAACTTAGTAAAAGACATTTAAGTTCCTCAAATACAATTTTCCCCACGTTTTCAAGAACAGAAAACCAAATGCAAATATCATTCACCCGATTATACACCAAGCATAGCCAACTCAATCACAACTAATCACATTACACATCATGTTGGTTAACACCCTTCATAGTACAAAAGTAATAACCTGGAACTCCAGCTAATCCAAGTCAACGGCCCCCGGCCCACAATATACAACAGTTAAGCGAAAAAGCATGAAATAAAAAAAAAACACATTCGTACCAAGCCAAAGCAATATGCCAAAACCTAAGTTTAACGCCACCTAGTAGCATTCTGAGGATTCTATCACGACAACCAAAACCAAGGTTCAACCTAAACTAAGGCTTATCGAATAAAACTAAGCTAGCTAACTCGAAAATGTCCAAAATATAGTACAAGGATCATGCAAGCCTGAATTCTAATCCTAAAGCTTTCCTAACGATCGGTACAACTCTCTCTCTCTCTCTCTCTATATATATATATATATATACATAAAACCAGCTACGCCATGTCTAAAGGGAAGAAAACCATAACCAACCTCATGGTCGACATCGCACCCGAACCTCTACGTTAGAGATTTTTCCTTCTGAAGGATATCTGAATGATGCCACGCTATCAAATTAGTGATGAGGACATCAAAACAAGCAAAATTGTACCCATATTGCAATAAAGAATTTTGAAACTGAAAAATAGGTCAAAATATGATTTTCTGACCCGCGCATGGTATTAAAATATCGACTGCATCAGAAGGTCCCAACTAGATTAAGGAACTTGTGCCCCGAAAATGGGCACAACACGAGAACCAAAAGAGCCTAAAACAGCCCCGCCAATTTAAGCTCAGAAGGGATCAAAAATGTAATTTAAGAGAGAATTTGACGGAACTTACATATTTATCGAAAGAATTATCAACCCAAGACACACCCACGCAATTCCCCGAAAAAATACCACAATCTTCCACTGATTTCCACTTCAAGAAGCTCTCCAAATTGCCGAAGGACTCCAATTCTTTAAAGAATGCATGCTGAATTTTGAGATGGGTTGTTATGACTGACAGTCATTTAACTCCACAAACGCGGAGCTTGTCCGCAAAAGCGGAGGTCAAGTTGATTGACCTTCCACAAATAAATCCTGAAGTCCCAGTGACCAAGGAAACCAGACCTTCGTGAATGCAGCCAAATGCCGATGAACACAGAGACCAATACTCTAAACCTCCGTAAATGCATCACAAAGCCCGCGAATGCAGAGAACAACTCTTTGAACCTCCATGAATATGGAACAAAGCTCGCGAATATAGAGACCAACTTCATGTGCACCAGTACCAACTGCAGTAGCTCAACTTATTGTCGAGAATATACCCCGACAGAAACTCGAGATTCGTTCAGAACCCCGGAAATGCATATGAACTATGCTACCCCATCAAAAATGATATTCTTGACTCAATGGAATAAACAGAACAACCAAGGGATGTCATCTCATTAGAATGTTAACTAGAGTCTACACTTACGAGGCAAACACAACATAATGACAAACATGAAAAAAGCATATCGATCACCTCAAGATCTGAACCATAGGTCGTTCTAGACCCAACTCAGCATTTCAGAGCTAACTGCAATGAAGGAAGTCTCATCTGAGTGTGTTTACCAAGAATGTTGACCAAAGTTAACACTAGCCAAACTTTCACGATTATCTCACCTAACGGTCTAAACTCACGGTGAAGGCTTCAGGATCAGAACCAACCATGCCCATAATGGGCCTTCCATAGCTGTAGAACTGATGGAAATATCATACGACATCAGATTCTCCATATGTTAATCAAAGTAAACTCTTTCATTTAAGACTTCCAAAAAGAGAAAAATTGACACCAATCTCTCCCAACCACCTCGGGAAGCATGACACCCATTCAAGCACCACACAAAAACCAAATGAAGCAACAGGAAGGGGAAAATCAGTAAAAAGAACATAAAGCAAGCAAATGACCACGAGAGTCATTACAACATCAAATACTAAAAGAACTTTTGCCTTAAAAGTAAAAGAAAAGGAAGTACTTGAAGGCTCAAAAAAGGTGAGGATATCGAGTTTGCATGTCAAGCTCGGCCTCCCAAAGAGCATCCTCGATCGAATGATGCCTCCACTAAAATGTTACTAACAGGATCTCATTAGACCTTAAGTTCCTAACTTTCATTTCTAGAATAGCCACAGGCTCTTCCTCAAATGCCAACAACTCATCAAGTTGAATCAAATCCCATTGAAGCATGTGGGACTTGTCAGGAACATACCTTCTCAACTCAGAGACATGGAAAATACTGTGTACAACTAAAAGAGCTGGAGGTAAGGCTAACTCATAATCCATCTCTTCAATCCTTCTTAGAATCTCTAAAAGGCCAATGAACCTAGGGCTATGCTTGCCTTTCTTCCAAAACCTTGCACTGATACTCGTAGAAACACTTGATCGTCAACCATGAACTCCAAGGCCTAACCTCTCCAATCTGCGTAGCTCTTCTACTTACTCTGGGCCGTATGGAGTCACTCCTGGATCAGATGAACACTATCCATAAAGTCCTACAACAAGTTGGTGCCCCCTGGTCTAACCTCAAAAGCATCATACAAGACCACTAGAGATTACTATATGCAAACTCTACCAAAGCCAAGAACTAGTCTCACTGACCTCTAAAATAAATTACACAAGCCCAAAGCATGTCCTGTATTACCTAAATGATCCTCTAGGACTGATTTTCTATATGAGAATGAAAAGTTGTACTGAGCTTAACTCAGATACCCAAATCCCTCTGAATAGACCTCCAGAAACACGAAGTGAACTGAGTAGCACAATCTGAAATGATAAACATTAGCATCCCATGGAAATGGGAAATTTCCCAAATGTAAATTTGAGCCAACCTCTCTAAACTATAGGTAGTCTGAACTGGAAGAAAGTGAGTAGACTTGGTCAATCGATCTACGATGACCCAAATAGCATAAAATCTCTAAAGACTATGTGGCAAGCCTACCACGAAGTGCATAGCTATCCGCTCCCATTTCCACTCCGAAATGGGTAGCTGTTGGGTCAAACCACATGAACTTTGGTGCTCATACTTCACCTGCTGAGAGTACAAGCACCTAGACACAAATGTCCCAATGTCCCTTTTCATCTCACACCACCAGCAATTCTACCTATGATCACGATACATCTTTGATGCACCAAGATGAATAGAATGTCTCAAACAATGGGACTCCTTCGTAGTCAGCTTAACCAAATCTCCAACTCTGGGAACACAAATATGACCCTCAATCCACAAAGCACCCTCTAGATCAAAGATCTCCTTCCTTGCCCTGCTACTAAGCACTCTATCTCAAATCACCCTCAATCTTAGGTCCTTAAACTATTGTGCCCAAATAAGCTCCATTAAAGAAGTTCTAGCCTCCACATAAGAAAGCACCCTTCCAGGCTAAGAAATGTCAAGCCATGCAATCTGGTTGGCTAAGGACTGGATGTACAAAGCTAGAGGTCATTCTTTCATGGCTAAGAAATCCAAACTCCCCATACTCTTTGCCTTCTGGCTCAAGGCATCTGCTACCATATTTGCCTTGTTTCGATGATAAAGAATCATAATGTCACAGTCCTTTAGCAACTCAAGACACCAACATTGTCTCATATTAAGGTCCTTCTGGCTTAAAATTCACAAAAGACTACGATGATCGGTGAATATCTAGCAATAAAATCCATACAAGTAGTGCCTCCAAATTTTCAATGCGAAGGCTACCACCGCCAAATCCAAGTAAGGAGACAGGTAGTTCTTCTCATGAATCTTCAGCTGCCTAAAATCATATGCAATAAATCTACCATGTCGCATTAACACACAACCCAAAATCACACAAGAACCATCACAATAGACCATAAACCCATGGCCCTCAACAGGAAGAGTTAGAATCGGTGTTGAATTCAACAAGGCATTGAGCTTCAGAAAGCTCGACTCACGCTCACCAGACCATTAGAAGGGGATATTCTTCTATGTCAATTTAGTCAAAGGTGCTGCAATCGAAGAAAATCCCTCTACAAACCATCTATAGTAGCCCATTAAGCCGAAAAAACTCCAAACCTCAGTAGGGAAAGCAGGCCTAGCCCAATCATGAACTACATCTATCTTTGTTGGATATACCATAATCCCATCCTAAAATACTACATGCCCTAACAATGCCACAAACACAAGCCAAAACTCACACTTACTGAATTTGGCATACAACTACTGATCTCACAAGGTCTGGTGCAGAATCCTCAAATGGTGCTCTTGTTGCTCCCTATTCCCAAAGTTGACTAGAACTTCATTGATGAACACTATCACAAAGGAATCCCAATAGGGACAGGACACACGGTTTATCAATTCCATGAATGTTGTAGGGGTATCGACATACCCAAAAGACATGACTAGGAAATCATAGTGACCGTGTCGAGTCCTAAAAGTAGTCTTTGGAATATTCATTGCCCTAATCCTCAACTGGTGGTAGCTCAATCTCAAGTCTATCTTAGAGAATAATACTGCACCCTAAAGCTGGTAAAACTAATCCTCAATATGTGGCATAAGATACCTAATCATGATGTTCACTTTGTTCAGTTGCATGTAGTCAATACACATACGCAAGGTATTATACTTCTTCTTTAGGAACAGGATAGGAGACCATATGGAGATACACTTGGTCTAATGAACCCCTTACTCAAGAGATCCTGGAGCTGCTCATTAAGCTCCCTCAACTCAGATGGAGCCATATGATATGGCGGAATAGAAAATGGTTGTGTGCCCGACTCAACATCAATCCCAAAGTCAATGTCACGATCAGGAGGAAGTCTAGGTAGATTGTTAGGAAACGCATCAGCAAACTCTCTAACCACAGGATCTGACTCAAGAGGAGGAGTGTCGGCACTAGTATCACGAACATAAGCAAGATAGTCTACACACCCCTTACAAACCTCGTGCCCTAAAAAATGAGATCACACCCCTTAGAATATTGCTATTAGTAATCATCCATACAATCACAAGGATAGGAAGCATGCACAAACTAACACTCTTGGAAAAGCAATCCAAGATCACATGATAAGGAGACAACTAATCCGTGCCTAGTATCAAGTTGAAATCCACTATATCCAACACAATCAGGTCTGCTCAAGTATCATACCCTAAGATGGTTACCATACATGATCTATGCACTCGATTCACTACTAATAAGTCTTCAATGGGGGTAGCTACATGCATAGGCACCGACAAAGATACACAAGATATCTCCAAACGTGTAGCATAATAAGCAGACACATATGAATAAGTAGAACCCATATCAAATAAAGCATGTACAGTATAATGAGAGACAAAGATCATACCTATGATGAAGGCATCTGAAGCCTCCACCTTTTGCCTACCTTGGAAAGCATATATATGGTCGCGTCCACCTCAACCGCTTGACCTGCTTGACCGGAGACTAACTTTAATACCCTGGGAACCACCCTTTCTACCTTAGGCACAATCTCTAGTAAACTTAACTAGAGCCTTGGGACCTAAACCTGCTAACCCTATCTCCTCCAGTGACTGGTCATAAGGAAAGTTTTGGCAAAGTGGCCCAACACACCGCACTCATAACAACCACTACCAAATACAAACTACCGAGTCAACTCAATTGGAACTGAATGGCCACCATGGATCGAACACCCCAAATGTGAAACCCAAGAGGTCTTACCCAAAGCCTTGTTGCCCTGACCACTAGTATTTGTGAAGCCACCATCTGTAATCTGTAGAGCCGCCTGAATCCGGCCTGCTAGGCTCAAATTGTTATGGGTAACCTCTACCTAGGAAATCCCTTCTACATGACTGAGACACTTTAAAACCACCCTAATGACAAGTCCTTTTGTTGATGTCTACATATGCCACGTGATGAATCCCCTTAATGGTGCATGCATGATCCAAAATCTAAAGGAACAAACAACCTGATGCTATTATTTTCTCTGTAGGCAACCAAAGGGGTATTAGCTACCAACCTTCTGAAAAATCTATCTCGTGCTCTGTTAACGTAATCTTAGATGCATGCCTATCTAGCTCATGGAATCGTGTCTCGTACTTTTCAGCTGACATTGATACCTGGGACATGTCTTTGAGCTCATCCCACAACCGCTCCCTCAAACTACGAGGTACATACTTCTCCAAGAAAGCCTCGGAGAACTGAGCCCAAGTTATCAGAGGTGACCAAGCTGGTCTTCACTAAAGGTAAGACCTCCACCACTACTTCGCTGGCCCGTCCATCATGAAATTAGTGTAATAAACCATGTGTGACATCACCAACCCAAGGTTATGCAACCTCTCCTGACAACTCAGTAGAAACTTGTGGGCATCCTTGACCGTAGGACCTAAGAATATAGGAGGACCTGTCATGTCCCAAAAATAGGTGTGATGGCACTCATCTTATCCCACCAATACAAGTCAGCCTAAAACCCAAATATGACAATAGAAATGTGGAATACAAACTATTAATAACATAAATACAGATAACTTATCCAATTTCCTAAATACCCGAAAACCTAGTTGTCATGTGTACAAGCCACTAATGTATTACAACTGAATGAAATGAAATACAAGGCTCAACTGTCTTTGTTTTTAAAGTAAAACAACATAATAAAATAACAAGAGGGCCCGAGATAACAAGAAGCTACCTCTCAAGTATCCACAGAAAAGCCTCAGACGAAGTAGAGAAGAGGGAGAGTATAATAATGATCTGGGCTCAAAGCGATACTTAGAGAGTAAACCTCTAAGCACAAAGTAAAGCAATGAAGAATACGGGTACTCCTATACCACCAAACTGAAACTTCACAAACTACAACCTGCATAGAAATCAGCCTAACCTAATAGTTCACAATTAAGGTAGCACATAGTTTTATAATAACACTTCAACATTTCATTTTATCAATACCAACATCAAGTCAATCAATCACTAGGTCACCAAGAAAGTATTCACAATTTCACAAATGATAAATGAGGTGCAACGTCAGGTAAGGTGATACATGTCTGCCCTAAGGATGCACATCCGCTGAATCTCCGACTGGAACCCAATAGGGGACACACAAGGCCCATGCACCCACCAGAACCATTTCTATTAGGCATATCTCACTCGTCGGAACCATTCTCCATCAGCATAATCATCACAATAAACCTCATCACAATATTTCACAACTAATGCAAATAGGCATGATCACATAATAATGCTGAGATGCACCTTCCATATTAATTCACAATTCATAACAACCCAATCATAGTGTTTCATCAATAAAACATCAATATTATCACTATAATCTTCCACCAATATACACATCAAATTATCATCACATTTCCTTTTTTATTATCCCCTTTTTATCATTAACATCAAACAAAGTGAATAATTCAACCCATCACTGATTCCCATTACTCCCCAACACATAAACAAGGAATACAAGATTCTACAAGTTTAACAGACGTCTAGAAGTTCACTAGCCTCAATTTAATCATTCAATCACTTTAAAACTTGTGTCTTCCCCCTTCCTTTAGTCTCCAAATCAACACATCTATTCAAATACAACATCCTAATAAGAATTCAGAACTATCAACACCCATATCAACATTCTTAGAAAATGGGTTCAAAATGACTCAAAAACCAAATATAAAAAATGAGGGATAAATATGGAATTTAGTGTAAAATTGTGTTACTTAAAACATTGGGAAACTACCGATGAAAACCATTTCAAAAATGGAGTTATATTCCACTCATAATCACTATTTTATCAAAACTTAAAGTTCTTGAAAATTTTCTTAGGTTTGAATCCAAAATTACAATTTAGATGATAAAATATTGCAATAATTCATGAACAATAAAGAGGGGGAGTTGAAATTTGTTACCCAATCGAAGAATCATGAAAATACACTTTGAAATTGCCTCACTCGAGCTTCTAGGGTTCAAAAATGGGGAAAATGGGAAGAAATTCCAATTTTTTTAAACATTCAATCCAGGGGCCCTCCATGAACACATACCCTGTCTATGAACATGGACCAATGGGTCATTAAAGTCTGCAAACATGGCGCCTTACCTATGGGAATGTAGAGAGGAACAGTTCGACCCTCCACCAATATGGCAGGGCTCTTGCGAATGCAAAGGTCAACACTTTGACCACCCATGAATGTGGTCGTGCCCCCATGAACATAGGTGTCCCAAATACTCTACCCTCCGAGAACGCGGAGGGTTGGCATCAGTAGCACAGATCATGAAATTAGCCAATAATAAAGTCTCCGAATGGACCCTCGGATTCGTTCAGAACCCCATACATGCAAACCAAATATGCTACCCAACTAAACTCGATGTTTCAGACTCAATGGAACCATCGAAATATGAATCCGAGGTCTCCTTGACCTGAAACTCATGAATGATGTAATAGACCAAAATAACACCTAAAAAGACCAAACCAAGCTCCGGACCTCTGAAAATTAAACCAAGACCTCTTCTAGGCTTAAAATCATACCCTGAATCCAATGAAACCGTCAGAAATCTGATCCGGGCATCCTAACTCAAAATGTTGACCAAAGTCAATTCAAAGGCTAAAATTTCATAAACTTTCAACTCAAGACCTCAAATTTTGAAAATAAATCTGAATCTAAAACCAACCACTCTTCTAGACATAATTTCACATTCTGAAGTTGATGGAACTAATGAAATTTCATTCTGAGACTCAAAACTACGATTGACACAAAAATTCATTTTTAACCAACTCAAGTCTTCTAGAACTAAAAACTTACAAAAATCTCAAATTTTTACTCAAATTTCAAAACCAACTTCTCAAACTTATTAGAAATGACTCGGGGCAACTATCGGGAGGGGTAAAATGTTAATTTATATGAATATTTTAAAAAATGACCTTTCAGATAATTATATTATCCACTACTAAAAACCATATTCGTCCTCGAACATAGAGTAAAACAAAGTACCTGAAGCTTCGAACAACTGAGGATATCTGGCACGTATGTCGGACTCCGTCTCCCAAGTTGCCTCTCCAACTGAGTGGTACTCCCACTACACCTTTATTGAAGCAATCTCCTTGGTCTTAAGATTGTGAACCTACCTATCCAATGTAGTTATAGGCTCCTCCTCAAAGGAAAAATATGGTCTCAACACCACTAAATTGAGTGGAAGCACATGAGACTCATCCGACAAATACTTCCAAAGCATGGAGACATAAAAAACAAGTTGCGGAGTTGACAAGCTAGCTGGAAAGGCCAACTTACAGGCCACTTCTCTGACTCAACTTAAGATCTCGAAAGGGCCAATGAATCGAGGGCTAAACTTGCCCTTCTTCTTGAACATCATCTCGCCCTTCATGATCGGCACTCTAAGACAAGCATGATCACCCTCTTTAAACTCAAGAGCTCGAACCCTCTTATCTGCATAACTCTTATGTCGACTTTGAGCTGTCAACTTCCTACCCTGAATCATACAGACCTGCTCTATGGAATCTCTAATAAAATTAGTATCAAAAGAGTCCATCTCAGTTGAATCAAACCATTCGATCGAAGATCTAAACCCTTTGTCATACAATGCCTCAAATGGAGCCATTTGAATGCTGGAATGATAACTATTGTTGTAGGCAGACTCTGCTAATGGCAAGTGCTAATCCCATCTAGCACCAAAGTCAATCACACATACTCAAAGCATTTCCTCCAACACCTGAATCGTCCGCTCAGGTTGACCATATGTCTGAGTATGAAAAGTTGTACTCACTACATCAAAAATGATCGTTAGCAGCAATTAATTAATGAAAATAGCTTAATTGCCACTAAATATATATTTTTAGCGGCAATTAACACTCTTTGTATATGTCCCTAAAGCCCTTAGCAATATTTGATCTAATGGCACTTAACTAATGTCGGTAAAGACTTTAGTACTCTTTATTAATGTGTATATTTATTGTGGCTAAAAGTTGTTTTTATTGTAGTGTCTTTAGATGATGCTCACCGAAGTTTTGTTATCACTACTACTACTTTGCGGGATATTTTATCTTCCAATATCAAAGGTAGGGGGGTAGATCACCATTCTGACCAACGCTGGAGACTTGGCCTATACGTAGAAGCTGCATTTCAGGCCTTGCTCCAGCTATATATTAAAGCTGAACTACCTGAGGTGATTCACTATTACATCCGAAAAACTTGCAGGAATTTTATTTGAACTTCCCAAGTCTGTTCACTCCATAGGATTCCGTTTATTCCAAAGTAATGTCATGTGTCTCTATGGACTTTATTCTGTTTTTCATGCCATAATGTAGTTTATGAACTTCCTATTATCCGCCCACTCTAGGATATTACTTTTTCTAGAATTCTTGCGTTTAATGAATGTCTTATTTGATCAAATTTCGTGATTTAACAAAGAACAACATCTAAGTTAAGTCTCTAGTATAATAAACTAAGTTTTTTTTTTCTGATAATCATTTGGTATCATATCCGGCTATGGAAATTAAATCATCATCTGAAAAGATACTACTGATCAATCATCAATTTCAGATTGACTACTAATAAATTCGGTGAGAAAATATGAACAAAACTATACAAGTACGATAGACCTACACCTACAGATATCAATATTAAATTAAAATATGAAATGAATGCACTTGACCAATTAACAGTCTAAGTGAACTTGATTTCTACATTTAATGATGCTCGAGGATAGCTTACAAATTCCTTCACATGCATGTTGATTACTGTATGTGGCATTAACTTTCTTGTATTGTTCTATTATCATCTTCTTAAGTTTTGGAGAATGCGCAAGCATGACTTGTATCAAGTACATTTTAGTGGTGTCCCTTTGAATTTTCTTAACCTCACAGTTCGAATCATCCTCATAGCTTCACTCACTTCTTTTTCTTCCTTCGACAAGAAATCAAACAGTTCTTTTGTGTGACATATTGTCTCGGCAACATGAGGAAAGAATCATATTTTACGTACAATGTGGTAAATATTTTAAAAACTAGTGAAGCTTATATATACACACACACATTTTATAAATAAGAAATTCAATAGGGCCTGCGGGCTGTGGCAGGGGTTCAAACCCATGACATGCACCTAATCCACGTATCATTCACTGTAGTCTTACCACAAGAGTTCCCTGAGCCTGAGCCAAATCAAATCATATTATAAAATATTGAATTAATTAAATATTAAATGGTAATCATATCATATTATACTAAATACTAATAGAGAGAAGGTGTTAAATCAAAATGTGAAAAACTCAAAAGTCACTCTTTAACTCTTTTAATTTTCTGAAATAGGCTATCATTCTAAAAGTATTAATAATGTAGCAAGACGTTTACGAAAATGAATAATCAAGTGGTCCTCTTCCCTATTTTATATGTTTAACTTAATAACTTCTAATCCTTCTAAATGCTCATTATTGGCAAGAAAAAACAGCTTCTTAATTTTACAGCCTCTCCACTAGTTCAATAGAATAACTATAATGATATCTAATTTAAAAATTAATAGTGGAATTACGTGATTTAATGAATTATAGTACACCAAATTAGGGCTTTGCAACATTGCTAAACTTTTTGGTTTCCTTCGTTTATCAAATAAAATTAATGATGATTTATATTAAATTTTTGTTCATTAAGCAGTTTGTATAAATGAACAACAAGAATATGGTTAACCCTCACCATTGAATTGACCCAAACTTGGTAGGTATGTAACAGTTTACCTAAAGTCTATACTTTTATTTTGTTTGCTCTTATTTTAGTTAGAAATTTATGAAGCAAATATTGCTTTATTAATGTAGATATTTATTATTTCCGTATTCCAAATTATCTTTTTCTATACTGCATTTTCCTCTGAAATAGTTAATAATAACTCTAATAAGGTGGATATTTACTTATTTTTAGGAGAAAAGATCACTACTTGAAATTTTGCACATGACAAGGATCTGAACATTTTTTTGAGCTATTCAAAGAATCTTGGCTTTAACATTTTAGATAATACAGATGTTTTATGATAATGATAATGGAAAAACGTGCAACACACGTTCATAGAAACTATTACTCAGAAAAAAAGTGGAGAATCATTGAACTCCCTTGATAATATTGTCATATAAAATCTCATCGTTTGCATGTTTTTATGATCTTAAATAGCTCCATCTCGGTGACATACCGACCTTTAAGAATTCATCATATTCTTAAGTTGACAACAGGTAGGAGAAGAACTAACTCAAGTCTGCAGGTCAAAGCAATATCATCCATCTTTGTTATATACCGACCTTTCAGAATTCATATTCTTACGTTGACAGTAGATATGAGCAGTAGCAACTCAAGTCTGCAAGTCAAAGCAATAGCATCCATCTTGGAGATATACCGAACTTTCAGAATTCATATTCTCATGTTGTAGCAACTCTTAAGAAACTAGCTCTATCAGGGACGGTGGCGTCAACAGCCTTAGTATGACCATCATTGTCGGACTTAACCTTGAAATCCACTGTGTCGCTATCAAATAGGCTACGGAAACACTCAAATCTGATACCAAACTAGTGAATGAGGATATCATTATTGAGCCATTTGACAGCTCCCTTAGACTCTGTCCACTCTCACCCGCCATTCTCACTAACAAACAGAAACCCTAAAAACCAATTGTGTGTTGCCTTAGGAATTGTCACCGTGACAAGAAAATAATCTAATATATTTGTTGGTCATTTTATTTATAGTAGATTATTTTCTTGTCACGATGACCATTCCAAAGGAAACACACAATGGGGCTTTGGGGTTTCTGTTTGTTAGTGAGAATGGCGGTTGAGAGTGGATAGAGGGCTAAGGGAGTCGTCAAGTGGCTCAGTGACAATCTCTTCATTTACTAGTCTAGTATCAGATTTGAGTGTTTCCGTATCATATTTGATGGCGACATAGTTGAGTTCGAGGTTGAGTTTGGCAGTGATGGTCATAGTAAGGTTGTTGATGTGACTGGCCCTGATGGAGCGAGCTTCTACGGAGTTGCTACAATATGAGAACATGAATTCTGAAATGTTGGTATATCACCGAGATGGATGTTATTGCTTTGACCTACAGACTTGAGTTGCTACTTCTCAAATCTGCTGTCAACTTGAGAATATGAATTCTAAAAGCTTAGTATATCAAAAAGATGGATGATATTTCTTTGACCTGCAGACTTGAGTTAGTACTGCTCCTATCTGTTGCCAACTTAAGAATATGAATTCTGAAAGGTCGATATATCATCGAGATGGATACTATTTCTTAATCTACCACTGGTGGAGAGCATATACAACTGATTCTTCATCCCAATCAATTCTTCTAACAAATAACTCTGGTGAAAGCAGGCTTACTATTAATAACTATATTAGAGCGTCTGTTACCAATTGCTACGGTAGTCCAGTGACCAATATACCCTTTATTCAAACTCACTGACGTGATGGGATTTTGAACTGCTCCAGTATCACAAGCTGGCATGTAATCCTCATTCTCCAGCTTGGTGTAGTTCTTGAAGGAGTGCACTTCCCTTCGATTGTGTATGCACTCTGAAAATCATAGTGATCTGACAGGAACAACTCTTTAGCCCCATGGAACTCTCTGCGTCCACCAATAATGATCGGACCTTCACATTGTTACGGTGATTTTCTCTACTTTTACCGCGGACCTACGGACCGTAGGTAGGCTCGGCAATTATTTTTTAAAGGGTTTTTTGGTCTTTTCCTAATTATTTTAATCCTATACTATGTCATTTTGTCTTCTACCCTCAGCCCTATATAATTTTTTTAAACACCAAATTCACCCATTTTTCAACTCATTCTCCTAAATCCCTAAAGATTGACCAAGTTCATCCCCCCAAACCCCCTCAAGTCCAAAGAAAAAGAAGAAGGCTAGGGTTCTATTCAAGTCTCCAATCCTCCGTTGTTTTTGGGCTTCTAGCAACAAGGTATGAGTGTATTCATCCATAGAGTTCTTTCCTCCATGGGGTCCCCAAGGATTTCAATTTCCCAACTCAATTTCTAATGGATCAAATTAGGGTTTCAATGCAAGAATATGGATTTCTTCCAGTTATGATTTATTTTGATTAGTGAAGTATTCTAATACATGAATTGATGTTGATCTATGATATTCAGTTGAAATTGCACTGACCCATCCCTAAATAATGATTTTAAACTGTGGACCTATGATAAACCCATGAATATATGAATTATGAAATTACGAAGATATGCATGTTTTATGAAATTATTATAAATGATTTGGGGATTCTTTGAGAGGAAAGTATCAATGTTATTGTGAAATGATTTCTCACTTACAATGATGACCATGATTGTGAAAGGTATTTCTCACAAATGAATTCACATGGGTGAAAGGTTTTTTCATCTATGTTGAATTATATTTAAGGAGCTATTTTATGTTTTGATCTTGAAATAAGTGGATTGGTATTGACCATTGCTTTTCCCTATGTTAAAGTGATAATTGACTTTTACCTATTATGTTGGGATTTAGTCTTAGCACCGAGACGGCCTTGAGGTGGAGGCTCAAACTGGGTAGTCTCTAGTAGCAACCTGTAGTCCCAAACTATGTGCCCCCGTAGGATTATCTTAAATGACCTAGCTAGTGGATCCACTTTAGCAAATGATGATATGTATGGATTCTACCTTGGCAAGTAGTTCCCCTTCTTTCGGTATGATGGATATACCGGATTCCATGATATAGCTCTCATGGTCTTATTATCGGTTAAAGCTAATATCCCACAAAATGATCATATTTTCCTCAAGGTTTTCTTATGTCCTTTATACTAATGTATTTGACTCTTCCTTATGAACTTCATGTCATTTCTTGAGTAGAAAGCTTTTAAATGTCTCATTATGATCATGCCTATTTGATTTAAGCTATTTTGCTATCATGTCCATGTTTATACATATTGCCTCATGCTTAGTACATTCCATGTACTAACACATATTTTTACCTACATTATCTCATGAATGTAGGGTCTGACATTCCTACCTCGCATTCTCATGGCTAAGTAATTCTATAACTTGAAGGTTGGTGAGTCCTTATGTTCTGAGGACCGAGACTCTTTTACCTTTTATATCATTTCAATTTTCAAAGTTTGTATGGGTTACGTCTCAGATTCATTCTATTGATGTAGTAGATGGCTTATTGAGTCTTATGATTAGACTTCCACTTTTTGTCACTCCCCGAGGCTAACCCCTAGACGTAACACGGGACCTAGGATCACAAGTGACCCCAAGCTAACCCTGAGTCTGGCATATCATCAGCATACTGAATTCAGACTAAGTAAGCAGAAGCATAACTATAAAGGGAGTAAAAATTAAAAGAACTCCAAGCAAAAATATATCTGAATATCTATGGGAAACAATCCCAAAACACTGACTCTATGTCTGAAAACCTCTAATACTGATGAACTGCTGGGACAAGTCCCCAGCTAACTCTATAAATACTAAAAGACTGATAATAGTCTGACTAAACTAAAAGCATAATAAATATCCTCGAACTATGAAGACCCACCACTGAAGCTACTGAGTACAAACTGGAAATCGAGCTAAGCGCGGTCTGGATGCTGAGCACCTGAACCTACATCATGAAGTGATGTAACACAAAAGTATGCATCAGTACATTGAATGTACTGAGTATGCAGGATGTAGATACTAAGCTGAACAATATAAACTAAACGATATAAACTGGACAGTATAACTGAAGATGGAATAGACTGTACTGAAGTATAACAGAAAACTGGACTAGATGCAATGACCAAATACTAAAAATGAAGATAACATGCTGAACTGTATATTGAAGTAAATGCTGATAACATGGTCAATTCAATAAGAGTATGACTGTGGGAGCTACTATTAACCGGCATAAACCACGTGAGCTAAACGTGGAGTCCGATGTATACGCCCCATCAAGAGGACCCAATAGACCTTGCCAGGGGTATAAAGGCATGATTGTGGCGTGATCACTAAAAACTAATGCCCAACAGAAGGGACTTCTGAACCTACGTTGGCACGTAGTTCTGGGATTTTGAGGGTACGCTGAACCCTAGTCCAACTCGGTGCTAAGTCTACTCCCAACTGAATATGTAAAGCTAACACTGCAACTAATATACTGAGTAGCTTAAAATACTGACATGCTATCTGGGAATGCAACAAAAATATATTGACAGATATGGCATTCAAATACTGGAGCATGATTTTCTAATTGATCTGTCTAGCAAGTATAATTCATGAAATGATGATAATTATTACAAGCTAGAGTTCTGAGTTCTATACGTGGAACTACATTAATTCTCCAAGAAAATAGGTAATCAATGCAATGGAACTATAGCAACTAACTTTCAATGGATTCCCAAGATTTGGGAACCCTAGGTCTAAGCAATTTATGGAGAAACTGAAGAAATTGACTGAATTCGAGGGACCTAATGGGTGACAGGAACCCACTAGTGAAATCCCACATACCTGGTGATGAAAACTACGGAGAAATCTTAGGATTTGGGGGCTGAACTTGAAGAACACCTCTACTCGTTCTTGGGAGAAACTATCACCTATTCCTCTTCTTTTCTTTCTAAGTTAGATGATTTTGGGAGAATGAGTGTTCTAGGTAGTTTCTGACTAGATTATTAGGCTAAAACTGAGTTAAACGGCGTTGTTTAGACATCAAAAGACATAGTTTAAGTGCCCAACGAATAGGAGAAAAGACCAATATGACCCTGACTTAAAAGCTGACGCCTTGACTTCAAGACACCCTTCACGGGTTGTACAGTGCTTCACGGCCCGTATAGTGGGTCGTGAAGCTTTAACAGCCTGACAGTGTTCCACTAAACCAGGCATAACTTCTTACTCCAAGCTTCAAATGGGACAAACTTGGTGGCATTGGAAAGTGGACTCAGAGACCTTTAATTTGACAGGTCATGGGCCACCTAATTCAATATGTGTTAAAAGACATGATCGTTTGAAGTTGACCCTAAACTCTAAGTTTGACAAACTCCCTTCACGGATGACTTCACAGACTGTTTAGACATCCGTAGTCCTTGACCAGTGGCTAGGGGAGAAGCCCTTCTTGAGTGGGCAACCTCACGACCCCTTTCACGGCCCGTGAACCTCACCACGAGCCGTCTAGGCATCCGTGGGAGGGACACCATCCGGGCCAACTATGGGAACATGTTCACGAGCCATTTCACGGGTCGTGGTCCCCATCATGGACCGTCATATGTGTCGTGAAGGGTCCATGGTCCATTTTCGGGTTCATGGACTTTTTCCCAATTTCCATTTTTAGTCCATTTCAAAAAATATGAGGTGTTACAATATCTCCCCCTTGGGATCATTCGTCCTCGTATAAAGACTAAGCAAGCTGAATTTAGAGGGAAATTAAAGAGCTGCAATCCCTACCAACGGAATAGTAGAAACTAATGTCTAACTGAACTGAGTTTCACAAACTTGCAATTATGCTGGAATGGATGGATAACTGAGGAAACAAAATACTGAGACTGAATTACACACAAGTAAACTGAGAGACTGGAGACGAACTATTACCTCAAGCTGAAACTGAATCGGAGGGAAAAAGATGAGGATACTTGGCTTTCATGGCCGCTTCTGCTTCCCAAGTAACTCCCTCAACGGACTGATTCCTCCACAAAACCTTTACTGAAGCGACTTCCTTATTCCTCAACCTACGAATCTGACGGTCAAGAATCTCAACTGGAACCTCTTCAAAGGTGAGGCTATCCTTCACAGACTCACTCTTTAAAGGTACTAGCGACGCTGGATCACCCACACACTTCTTCAACAAGGAAATGCGAAAGATTGGATGTACCGCTGCTAGTTCAGTTGGCAACTCTAACTCATAAGCCACATTACCAACCCTTTTCAGGTTTCTGTAAGGAACTACATATCTGGGACTGAGCTTCCCTTTCTTGCCAAATCTCATCACCCCCTTCATGGGTGACACATTTAGGAAAACCCAATCATCCATTTCAAACTCTAAGTCCCTTCTCCTTACATCTGCATAGGACTTCTGATGACTCTGAGCTGTCTTCAGTCTATCTCTGATGAGCTAAACTTTGTCCATAACCTCATGAACCGAATCTGGCCCAACCAAGGCTGCTTCACGTACTTCGAACCAACCAATCGGAGACCTGCATCTACACCTATACAGTGCCTCATAAGGGGCCATCTGAATACTGGAATGGAAATTGTTATTATAGGCAAACTCTATGAGAGGTAAGTGATCATCCCAACTACCCTTGAAATCGATCACGCACGCTCTCAACATGTCCTCTAAGGTCTAAATGGTACGCTCTGCCTGACGATCCGTCTGCGGATGAAAGGTTGTACTGAGATTTACCTGAGTACCAAGACCTTTCTGAAATGATCTCCAGAAATGAGAGGTAAACTGAGGACCTCTATCAGAGATGATAGACAAAGGAACACCATGCAACCTGACTATTTCGTTGATGTACAGTCAGGCGTAGTTCTTTGCTGAATCTGTAGTCTTGACTGCCAAGAAGTGAGCTAACTTAGTGACTCTGTTCACTATCACCCATATGGAGTCATTCTATCTGTGAGTACAAGGTAAACCCGTAATGAAGTCCATGTTTACTACTTCCCACTTCCAAGTAGGAATGCTAATCTCCTGAGTCACACCTCCTAGTTTCTAGTGTTCTACTTTAACTTGCTGACAGTTGGAAAACTTAGCCACAAAATCTGTGATGTCTCGCTTCATGTCGTTCCACCAATAGACTTCCATTATATCACGGTACATCTTAGTGGCACCCAAATGAATAGAATATCTGGAATTATGGGATTCTGTAAGGATCTGCTTCTTCAACTCACCCACATTAGGAACACATAAGCAACCCTGGTAATGAAGCACACCATCTCCATCTTGGGAGAAAACCTCAACTCTCTGCTGATGAACTGCACCTTTCAACTGAAGCAATATAGGATCACTATCCTGTTTCTCCTTAACCTTCACTACTAGTGAAGATTCTGATCCATTCTGCACTATCACACCACCATGTGACGTGTCCATCAGGCAAACTCCTAAGTGAGCAAGCCGGTGAACATCTCTAGCTAATTCTTTCTTCTGTTCCACAACATGCGCCACACTACCCATGGATAGTCTGCTGAGAGCGTCAGCCACTATGTTGGCCTTACCCGGATGGTAGAGCACATTTATGTCATAGTCTTTGAGGAATTCGAGCCATCTCCTCTGATGAAGATTCAACTCTTTTTGGGTGAACGCATACTGAAGGCTCTTATGGTCTGTGAACACATCAACATGAACATCATACAAGCAGTGTCTCCAAATCTTTAGCGCGAACACTACGGTAGAAAGCTCGAGGTCATGAGTCGGGTTATTTTTCTCATGGACCTTAAGTTGTCTGGAAGCATAAGCTATGACCTTACCTTGCTGCATCAACACACAACCTAGGCTGACCCTGGATGCATCACAATAAATCACGTAACTGTCTGAACCCTCTGGTAGAGTCAAGACTGGAGCTGTAGTCAACCTGGTTTTCAATTCTAAGAAGCTTTTCTCACATTCATCCGACACTAAAACTTGACCTTTTTCTGAGTTAACTTGGTCGATGGGGCAGCTATGGATGAAAATCCTTCAAAAAACCTCCGGTAGTAACCGGCCAAACCCAAGAAACTTCTGATATCAGTCAGAGAGGTGGGTCTGGGTCAGTGCTTTATTGCCTCAATTTTCTGAGAACCCACTCGGATCCCTTTACTGGATACCATATGACCAAGGAAAGCGATCGATTGTAACCAGAATTCACATTTGCTGAACTTAGTGAATAGCTGGCGATCTTTGAAGGTTTGTAGAACAACTCTCAAATGAGTCGCATGCTCTTCCACATTCCGAGAATAAACGAGGATATCATCAATAAAGGCGATTACGAACAAGTCCAAATACTACTTGAACACCCAGTTCATTAAATCCATGAAAGCTACAGGAGCATTTGTTTGTCCAAAAGATATAACTACAAATTCATAGTGACCATACCAAGTCCTGAAGGCTGTCTTTGGGATGATCTCTGACTTTGAGCTGATGATAGCCGGATCTGAGGTCTATCTTACAAAAGCAGCTAGCACCTGAAGATGGTCAAACAAGTCATCAATCCTTGGGATGGAATATTTGTTCTTGATTGTGACTTTGTTCAACTGAAGATAGTTAATGCACATTCTGAGAGAACCGTCTTTCTTACGCACGAACAACACTGGAGTTCCCCATGGAGAGATGTTGGGTCTGATGAAACCCTTATCAAGAAGGTCTTTCAATTGCTCTTTCAATTCCTTAAGCTTAGTTGGAGCCATTCTGTAAGGAGGAATTGAGATAGGCTGGGTATCTGGAAGGAGATCTATGCTGAAGTCAATCTCTCTTTTGGGAGGAACTTCGGGAAGATCTTCTGGAAACACTTCTGGAAACTCATTCACCACTGGGACTGACTCAAGAATTGGGGTTTCAGAGTTGGAGTCCTTAACCCGAACAAGATGATAAATATACCCCTTGGAAATCATTTTTCTGGCCTTAAGGTAAGAGATAAATCGACCTGAAGGCACTGAGTTACTTTCCTTCCACTCTAAGACTGGCTCGTTTGGAAACTTAAACCGAACAATCCTAGTTCTACAATCGACAGAGGCATAACAGGAATGTAACCAATCCATGCCTAGAATGATATCAAAATCTATCATTTCTAACTCTACAAGGTCTGCTGAGGTGACTTTCTAGGAAACTATGACAAGGCAATTTTTGTATACCCGTCTAGCTATAACTGGGTCACCAACTGGAGTAGAGACTGAGAAGGGTTCTGTGAGAGTTTCGACTGGAGTGACACTCACAATGCCTGTTACTTTCTTGATGTCATCTAGAAACTCATGTGCATCCTCTTCTAACTTAGACCCAAGAAACTTCGAAGGGCTCATCCGAGTGAAGTTCTGAATTCTTACTACAACAGTGTTAGTCTGCGGCGGAGCTAGGGCCATAGCCTGCTGATTGACTTGGGTGATCATCGCCTAAGCAAGCACTTGGAAAGCAGCCCTGAACTCGGCAAGCGTGACTTGCTCATTCAATGGGTCTACTAGAGCTGCTGGCTGATTCTTGGCGTTAGCTCTTCTGAGAGGCATTTCTGAAATGCGAAGAGTAGGAGTTTGAAGGAGATTAAATAGAGTTTACACTCTATAGCATGAGTGGGAAAAGAAAGAAGAGAAGTTTTTCTTAGAACACCTAGTAGCCTCTCCCTCATAGATGTGGCGCACTTCACACTCATCAAAGAAAGTCTACTTAGTGCGGGTTTCAGACACCCTAGGCCTCTTGAGCCTGATACTCTGAGGCCAAGTTTGTCACGCCCCAAGGCTACCCCCTAGATGTAATATGGGACCTAGGATCACAAGTGACCCAAAGCTAACCCTGAGTCTGACATATCATAAGCATACTGAAATCTGACTAAGTAAGTGGAAGCATAACTATAAAGGGAGTCAAAATGAAAAGAACTCCAAGCAAAAATATATCTGAATATCTATGGGAAACAATCCCAAAACTCTGAACACTGACTCTATGTCTGAAAACCTCTAATACTGATGAGCTGCTGGGACAAGTCCCTAGCTAACTCTATAAATACTAAAAGACTGATAATAGGTTGACTAAACTAAAAGCATAAAAAATATCCTCGAACTTTGAGGACCCACCACTGAAGTTGCTGAGTACGGACTGAAAATCGAGCTAAGCGCAGTATGGATGCTGAGCGCCTGAACCTACATCATGAAATGTAGCACAAAAGTATGCGTCAGTACTTTGAATGTACTGAGCATGCAGGATGTAGATACTAAGCTGAACAATATAAACTAAACGATATAAACTGGATAATATAACTGAACATTGAATAGATTGTACTGAAGTATAACTGAAAACTGGAATAGATGCAATGACCAAGTGCTAATCATGAAGGTAACATGTTGAACTTTATACTGAACTAAATGCTGATAACATAGTCAATGCAATAAGAGTATGACTGTGGGAGCTAGTATTAACCGACATAAACCACGTGAGCTAAACGTGGAGTCCGATGTATACGCCCCATCGAGAGGACCCAATATACCTTGCCAGGGGTATAAAGGCATAACTGTGGCATGATCACTAAAAATTGATGCCCAATAAAGGGGACTTCTGAACCTACGTTGGTACGTAGTTCTGGGACTTTGAGGGTACGCTGAACCCTAGTCCAACTCAGTGCTAAGTCTACTCCCAACTGAATATGTAAAGCTAACACTGCAACTAATATACTGAGTAGCTCAAAATACTGACATACTATCTGGGAATGCAACAAAAATACACTGACAGATCTGGCATTCAAATACTGGAGCATGATTTTCTGACTAATCTGTCTAGCAAGTATAATTCAACAAATGATGATAATTAATACAAGCTAGGGTTCTGAGTTCTATACGTGGAACTACATTAATTCTCCAAGAAAATAGGAAATCAATGCAATGGAACTATAGCAGCTAACTATTAATGGATTCCCAAGATTTGGGAACCCTAGGTCTAACCAAGTTATGGAGAAACCTACTGAATTCTAGGGACCTAATGGGTGAAAGGAACCCACTAGTGAAATCCCACATACCTGGTGACGAAAACTATGGAGAAATCCTTTGGATTTTGGGGCTAAACTTGAAGAACACCTCTGCTCGTTCATGGGAGAAACTGTCGCCTATTCCTCTTCTTTTCTTTCTAAGTTAGATGATTTTTGGAGAATGAGGGTTCTAGGTAGTTTCTGACTAGATTATTAGGCTTAGACTGAGTAAAACGACGTAGTTTAGGCATCAAGCGACGTAGTTTAAGTGCCCAACGCATAGGGGAAAATACCAATATGACCCTGACTTAAAATCTGACGCTTCTACTTCAAGACACCCTTCACGGGTCGTACAGTGCTTCACGGCCCGTATAGTGGGTCGTGAAGCTTCAACAGTCTGATAGTGTTCCACTAAAATGGGCATAACTTTTTCCTCCAAACTTCAAATGGGGCAAACTCGGTGGCATGGAAAGAGAACTCCAAGACCTTTAATTTGAAAGGTCATGGTCCACTTAATTCATTTTTTGTTAAAAGATAGGATCGTTTGAATTTGACCCTAAACTCTAAGTTTGACAAACTCCCTTCACGGACGACTTCACGGACCGTGTGGGGCTTCACAGACCGTTTAGACATCCGTCGTCCCTGACTAGTGGCTAGGGGAGAAGCCCTTCCTGAGTGGGCAACCTCACGACCTCTTTCACGACCCGTGAACCTCACCGCGAGCCATCTAGGCATCCGTGGGAGGGACACCATCCGGACCAACTCTGGGAACATGTTCATGAGCCCTTTAACGGGCCGTGGTCGCCTTCACGAACCGTCATTTGTGTCGTAAAGAGTCCATGGTCCATTTTTGGGTTCGTGGACTTTTTCCCAATTTCCCTTTTTAGCCCATTTCAAAATTCGAGGTGTTACACTTTTGATCAAACCCTTTTATGTGAAATGCTTTCTTTGAACTCTCTATAAATTCTATTATCTTGTATGATGTATGCCAAGTGACTTGTGTGGGACCTCTCTGGATACAATACGTCATGTCATGTCTAGGGTATACTTTAGGTCGTGACAAACTTGGCATTTAGAGCACAAGGTTTAGAAAGGTCCTAGGATGTCTCATAAGCGACGTCGAGTAGAATCTTGTTAATGAGTGTGAAGCGCGCCACATTTATGAATGAGAGGCTATAATACGTTTAGGAAATTCCACTTCTTTAATTATACTAAATTTATGCGATAAAATGTAACTCTATATGTCTCTCTCATAACCCCTATCCGATGCTTTTCAGGATATGGCCCATCGAAGAGCATACGTTAGAAGGAATGTGGGATAGAATATGGCATAGGAAGCTCCTCAAGTTCCGGTCGACCCTTTGACCAACCAAGTGACTAATGCAGAGTTTAGGGCTACTTTTAAAGTGTTGGCCCAACCCATGACGGCTAAAGCCAATAGGGAAGCCTTGGTCCCCGTGAATTCAAATGTGGGTACAGTGGAAACTAGAGTGAGGGACTTCACTAGGATGAATCCTCCAGAGTTTCATGGTTCCAAGGTTGAGGAAGATCTTCAAGAGTTCATCGATGAGGTATACAAGGTTTTGATGATCATGGGTGTGACACCGCTGGAAAATGTGTAATTGGGTGCTTATCAACTTAAGGGTGTTGCTCAAGTTTGGTTCAACTAATGGAAGGAAGAGAGGGCAGTTGATGCGGGTCCTGTTGAGTGGGAAAAGTTTAAGGTTGCCTTCTTTGATAGGTTCTTTCCCCTTGAGATGAGGGAGGCCAATGTGCTTGAATTCATTAACTTTCATCAAGGAAACATGATTGTGAAGGAGTATCCTTTGAAATTCACGCAATTGTCTAGGTATGCTCCTACTATGGTTGTCGATCCTAGGGAAAGAATGAGTAAGTTTGTTTTGGGAGTGTCTGAAATGGTGGTTAAGGAATGTCGTACCGCCATGCTTATCCATGATATGAACATTTCTCGTCTAATGGTTCATGCTCAATAAATTGAAGAGGAGAAACTAAAGGAGAATTCTAGGAAGGCAAAGAGGGCTAAGACCAGTGATGGCGACTATTCACACTCAACGTTCGATGGACATGGTCGTTATAAGTTCCGACAAAGGTTTTCCGATCAAGGTTCCTCCAATGCTCCGACTCGTAAGTTCAACAAGGAAAGGGTGTCTAACCCTAAGCCTGAAGGAGGAAATAGTGGTGGAAATGGATCTTTGGTTCCCACATGCCACAAGTGTGGCAAGAGTCATCGGGGAAAAAGCTTGATGGGTACAGATAATTGCTTTCGTTGTGGTAAAAGTGGTCACCGCTTGAGGGATTGTCCACTTAGACTTGACAAGAGAGAAGATGGTAGGCAAGCTTTGCCTAGTGGTTCAGGTTCAAATGCTTATAAGCTAAGCCAGTTCTATGCACTCCAAACTCGACACGATCAAGAGGGTTCTCCTGATGTTGTTATCGGTAGGTTGAATGTTTTTCATCTTGATGTTTATGCATTGCTTGGTCCCGGTGCTACTTTATCTTTTGAGACGCCATATGTGGCTATGCGATTTCATGTTCTTTCCGAATGTGTTGATAGATTCTTTTTCTGTCTCTACTCCTATTGGTGAATCTATTGTGGCTAAGAGAGTCTATAGAAGTTCTCCCGTCTCCTTATCCCATAGAGTCACTTATGTTGACCTCGTAGAGCTTGATATGTTAGATTTCAATGTTATTCTTGACATGGATTGGCTGCATTCATATTGTTTACATCCCTACTTTATACAAATAAGGGAAAACATCGTGGTAACTCAAAAAAAAATTAATTAATTCAATTAAATTAAATTTAAAAGAATTTAAAGAATAAAAGAATTTTAAGAAAGTCGCCACCTAATTTTAGGAAAACTAGGAAATCAATTAATTAATTAAAAAATAGTATACGAAACCAATAGATTCTAGGTAAGGGTTCAAATAATTCCGAAAGAAAGGTATTAGGCATCCTTCATAATCCACAACTGTGGGTCCTGACTGAATTTATTTTTTTCAAATTGAGGAGGAGATAAAAATAATATACAAGTATAATAAGCATGCGATATACACAAATAATAAAATAAAATAACAATATAAGAAATGACCGAAGGTTTGCCTAATATCAATATATACAAAATAATGAATAAAGAATATAATTCAAACTTCATTCGAATAGCTTCAATGAGAAGCAACTCCGGATACCTGTAAAGACACTTAGTAAAAGTGTTAGTAATAAATAAATATGAATAAAATAAATGAATCAACTAATAACTTAAAAACAAAACTCCGTCTTATGAAAATGGAAGGCCTTGGAAATCGACGGTAATTTCTTCATCGACCAATTTTAACATACAATATATAACGTACAATACAACTTGAACTAAATTTTCGTCCTTTAACATTGGGGAGGCCTCTAAAACTGACGGAGAGATTTTTAAATTGGCCAATTTTAACATATAATATAAAACAATGTGAGACATTTTTAAGTTGTAACAGTGGCAAAATAGAGCAAATCTCTTAAAAATAACTCAAATTTCACAAATAATAGTAAATAAAATAAAGAAAGAAAATGTATAATGATAATAATATAATAAATCAACAAGGCAAAGAGAAGAATGCATCATTCAATTTCGATGATTAATAAAATAAATAAGGCAGTAGCAATGATCTGTCAACTCAACAAATAAATAACCTTTTTATGAAATCAAATAAGTAATAATAACAAAAATAGAGATAAATATTGTGCCCTTCAACATTTATTAATTTAACCAAAACATTAATTAATAACAATACTAGTACTGCATCTATATCTTTTCCTAGAAAATGAAAGAAAACAAATTAAACTAAAAAACAGAAAGCTTTAAACAATTTCAATAAAGAGAAAAAAACAACCATTAATGTACTTAGATCAATATAACAAACAGTAGTAAAAAAAAAGAGAAAAAAATGGGGCAAACAATAGAGATAGAATTAATGACAGACAAACACATTTTCTTTTTGGTCAGATCTGGTTCATTTCAACCGGAGGTGGAGCCACACCGGAGATGGAGTTCAGAGGTTCAAGCTTGTTGTTTGATGGAGCTTTGAGCTCACAAAGAGGAAGGAAGCAGGCAGCGGGGACGTGAAACCTTTTTAGTTCACCAGAGTTCGCGTCGTATCGGCAAGGATCTTGAAATGGTTTGTTGTTGTTCGGAGCTCGGAGCTCGTTGGAACGGCTGCGTGCCACCTGCAAAACAAAAGAAAAAAAATCATAAAAGGGGAGGGGATGGGGACTGAGCACCATTTTTATTGGCTCTGGTTCATCGGAGCTAAAGCTCCTCACCGGAACTGGGTTTCACGTGCCAACAATAAGAAAGCAAAGGGGGAGGGGTCTGAATATTGTTGTTTTTGATGTGGTGGGGGTCAGAGTTCTCCCATGGGGTACTAGTTCAGTGGAGCTCGGGGATTTGGGTTTTGGGGATTGTTTAAGCTTCTGGGTTTGGGGTCTTTTTTGGTCGGAAATGGGTATGATTGTTGTTCCGACTTGGAGTTGACCGGAAATGGAGAAAGGGAGGGAGAGCTGTGTGGTTTTACCGGAGGGGAGAGTGAATAGTGGGGATCTAGTTGTCGTCAGAAAAAAAAAGGGCTAATGGGGTCGTTTTCGGTGGGTTCTCTGGTGGCTTTGGTGGTGCATTTAGTTGTTCGCTGGAAAAAAGGGTCCGGTGGTGCTGGTGGATCTGTTGTTTGGTCAAAAAAATAAGAGTAATGTTTATGTGGTCTGGTAGCGTGAGGCAGATAAGAGGAGAAGGGAAAAGTGGGGGTCTTTGGTGGTGGACTCGCCGAATTTTGGCGAACCTCCGGTGAACTTGTCACCAGAAAAAAATGAACACTAAAAGAATTTCTTGAACACTAAAAAATCTGAAAATTACACCCCTTATCTAAAATCTTATCCACCGCCCTCTAATTTAAAGACCAAGATATTGCTTAAATAGAAAATTGAAAACCATCGATAGTACAATACTATTATCTTAAAATCGTGGGCTAAAATCATCGGTTAATAAAATATCTATGTATGCAAATCTTATCCATATTTAAATAAATTTCTAGATTGTGTAAAAATACCAAATGAATAAAAGTAAATAATAAAATAAATATAAATAAATGTAACCAATGGCATGTAAAAAAATATAATTTAACAAAAGATGATGATTTAATCAAACTAAACAAATATTCAAAAAATAGTCAACTGATTGTGACAAAAATAACGCAATCAAAATTAACTCATAAAAATCCTAAAATTTTGAGTAATAGGGATAAATATCGATAAACTTATTTAAAATTATAAAAAGAGTGTATTTTGAACTATTGAATGAATAAAACTTAAAAGTTATGAATTTTGAAAAATGTTAGGCACTAATTGGGTGTCAATAGCTGTCCATTTCGTTGGATATGATTGATCAAATAAATCATAGACAAGGAAAATTGACAAATCCAATTTTAACCAAACACATGACCTTCATATAAAAGTGTAGTTTGAATGTGGTGAAACTCGCTCCTCGACTTGCTTTCAAAAGGTTCCACGTTGTTCTGCGTCCTTGTCGACATAGTCTACACCTATGGCTTAATTGAGAATACATCCTCTTTGATGTTTTTAATAATACAAAGATAAAACTCATTAGTAGAGCATGAGAATTCATCGATATGATATTTTGCACTATAATTGTTTGTCCATTGATAGGATGAATGAGCATGATCCATCGATAGAATCTTTCGGACAAAATAAATGCATGTCCATCGGTATGACATATGAGAATGATCCATTAGGATATCAATGCATGTCCATCGGTAAAACGAATGAAGATGATCCATCGGTAGGATATAAATGCATGTCCGTTGGTAGGACATATGAGAATGATCCATCGATAGAATATATGTGAACACTACCACTTCCGGTAATGTAATATGAATATCCTTAAATACTAGCCTCCTCCGACTTCAAAGTGGAATAGATAGGATGCACATCCTTCACTTCTGAATAGATGTGACTTAAAAATATCTTTCAACGTCAGCCTCCTCTGACTTCAATGTGGAATAGATAGGGTGCACATCCTTCACCTCCGAATAGATGTGACTTTAAAATATCTTTCAACGTCAGCCTCCTCCGACTTCAACGTGGAATGAATAGATAGGGTGCACATCCTTCACCTCCTAATAAATGTGACTTAAAAAATATCTTTCAACGTCAGCCTCCTTTGAATTCAACGTGGAATAGATAGGGTGCACATCCTTCACCTCTGAATAGATGTGACTTAAAAAGATATCTTTCAACGTCAGCCTCCTCCGACTTCAACGTAAAATAGATATGGTGCACATCCTTCACCTCCGAATAGATGTGACTTAAAAATATCTTTCAACATCAACCTCCTCCGACCTCAACGTGTTATAGATAGGGTGCACATCCTTCACCTCCGAATATATGAGACTTAAAAATATATTCTTCAACGTCAGCCTCCTCCGACTTCAACGTGGAATAGATAGGGTGAACACTCTTCACCTCCAAATAGATGTGACTTAAAAATATCTTTCAACGTCAGCCTCCTCCGACTTCAACGTGGAATGGACAAGGGTGGACATCCTTCACCTCCGAATGGATCTGACTTAAAAAATATTGTTCAATGTTAGCCTCCTGCGACTAATCATGCAATGGCCCTCTTAGCGAATGAAAATGCAATAGCCCTCTTGGAAAATGAAAATGCAATGGCCCTCTCGGAAAACGAAAAAATGCAATGACCCTCTCGGCAAATGAAAAATTCAATGGCCCTCTAGGAAAATGAAAATGCAATAGCTCTCTCTGCAAATAAAATGTGCAATGTTCCAATCGACAAATGAAAATGCAATGGCCCTTTCGACAAATAAAAAGTGCAATGTTCCAATCGACAAATCAAAAAGTAATGGCCCTCTCGGCAAATAAAAAGTTCAATGGCCCTCTCGGTAACTGAAAATGCATTAGCCCTCTCAGTAATTAAAAATGCAATGGCTCTCTCGGCAAATGAAAATGCATTAGCCCTCTAGGCAAATGAAAATGCATTAGCCCTCTCGGTAAATGAAAATGCAATGACCCTCTCGGTAAATGAAAATGCAATGGCCCTCTTGGCAAATGAAAATGCATTAGCCCTCTCGTCAAATGAAAATGCAATAGCCCTCTCGGTAAATGAAAATATATTAGCCCTCTCAGTAAATGAAAAAGAATTAGCCCTCTCGGTAAATGAAAAATACAATGGCCTTCTCGGCAAATGAAAAATACAATGACCTTCTCGGCAAATAAGAATGCATTAGCCCTTCTCGATAAATAAAAAATACAATGGCCCTCTCGGCAAATGAAAATGCACTAGCCCTCTCGGCAAATTAAAATGCAATGGCACTCTCAGCTAATAAAAATTCATTAGCCCTCTCGGTAAATGAAAAATGCAATGGCCCTCTCGGCAAATAAAAAATGCAATGGCCCTCTTGGTAATTAAAAAATGCAATGGCCCTCTTGGTAAATGAAAAATGCAATGGCCCTCTCGGCAATTGAAAAATGCAATGGCCTTCTCGGAAAAATGAAAATGATATCCACTGTAACGAGGTGGATGGCTCGATGATTGTCCACTGTAACAAGATGGATGGATCGTTGATTATCCAACTGTTACAAGGTGGATGACTCGATGATTGTCCAACTGTAACGAGGTGGATAACTCGATGATTGTCCACTGTAACGAGGTGGATGACTCGTTAATTATCCAACTGTAACGACGTGGATGACTCAATGATTGTCCATTGTAACGAGGCGGATGACTCGATGATTATCTTGAAAGTGTCATCCTCTCGATGCTTTCACCTGTTCCTATACTCAAAATGGAAAGATTAGTAGACACAATGTCGCCTTAGCTAGCGACTTAGTCAAGAAACCTCGAGGAAAGATTCTTTAAAAGAGAATGTGTACAAAGTGTTTGATCACTTTTATACAAATGAGCAACCATCATTTTGCTCTTGAACACTTCGTGTTCGTTGTTACTCATGTCTTATTGGGAAACTTGTACAAGGCGCCAGTGGCTCGCATCCTTAATTTATTTTTGCTCTGTTGTTACAATGCTGGAGAATCAGAAGTTGACTTTGAACTTCAACCGATTCTGGAGATCATTTGAAGTTGAAGATTGAACTTCTGCGAGTACTTGATGGACTTTTTGAGGTCTTCCTCACAAATTTTGTCCTCCCAGTTATATCTCTTGGTAAATCTCACAATGATTTCAAATCTTGACTTATTGGAGATAACATCTTTATTGTGAATTTTTGAGATGTTGTCAAAAAATTTGTCCCAGTTTCATCATAAGGAGAAATGAAAATCACATAGGGCACATGAACGAACCGTTGTGGCGCTTATATATCCTGTTGAGCCAGGAATCATGTCAAATTTAATTCCAATCATGTAGATGATGAATGCTGCAAAAAATTTGAGATTAGACCATCAGTAGAAAATGTGTAATATGAACATGATGAAATAGGAAAATGATATTCCTTTCGATATTCAAAGACTAAAGACAAAAATATGTCACATTTTTTTAATGGATAACCCAATGAAGTGAAATAGGCTTATCATAATAAAGGGATTAGCCTAATGTCACATTTTACAATGAACAAAAAATTTAATTTTTAAGAAAAAAAGGAAATGTAAATTATTATTTTAAAGAAAAGAATATAAAATATGCTTTGAAAAATACTAAAGGTGGGTGCTTGCTCACCTCTTTTTTTTGTTGAAAAAATAAAGAATGTGAAAAGATAGTCAAATCTTGACTACAGTTGATACCAACAATTAGGAATGCATGTAAACTTCTCCTCTCATTTTTTTTTCCAATTGAGATTTAAATTCAAGGTAATTTCTACAGATTCAAGTGGTATATCAAACATACTTAAGTATCGACAAGATTTGTTCATCTTGCTTCAATCAAAGGTTTTGAATTGTACCAATCCTCATATTTCAAGTGCCCTCACAACAAAGGAAAGTCCTATTTCACACATAATTGAAGCATGTGTTTGAGGAATTTTTTTAAAGTGCACTCACAGTCACAAAAATGTTCAATGCATACAACTGTGACACCATATGCTTGGCCCTTATGTAAATCTCCACTAATGTGAAAACATTTAGAATGAGATCATGTAGGGCTTGTCAACGGCTTGTAATGTAGGCTTAGGGATAGGTAGGATATTTATTTTGGGATAATAGTGACTTAATCTCTCCTTGAGCGTCAAACTGGATTTATGCTTTTGACAATTGATACGCCTTTGGCGTTTGATCCTATTCGTTGTCCCTTTCTTTTGTTTCGACTTCTTTTGAATCCTTATTTGTTGGAGCTTTGGAGCTTTTTATGTCACCCCTTCTTTTTTTTCGACTTCTTTTGTGTCCTTATTTGTTGAAGCTTTTCCTTTTTCACCCCTTTCTTTTGAAGTTTTCTCCTCTTTTGTTGGAGTATTTCCTTCTTGTCTTTTATTGACCTTGTAGGGGTGTTTTTTTCTTTCTTTATTTCTTTCAACTCTTTTTTTCTTTCTTTTTTCTTTTCTCTAGAAGTCGTTTTTGCTTCTTTGAGGTTGGAGACTTTGCATCCTTTGTCTTTGACAATTTCAAACTTGAATTTTCTCATACAATTTTCACATCTTTGGTGCGCTCAAGAAGGTTGGGCCAAGAGAGGGATAGTGCATGTAAGCACTCAGAAGGGGTAATAGCTAAGATATGGATATCCAAAGAAAAGGCTTCAGGCTCAAAGTGGAAAAACTAGGGATTAATGTCATTTAGTAGGCTTTAAAGGCACAATCGGATCAAAGAAGGCCTACAATCCTTTCCCAAACCAAATATTACTCAGGATTTCACCTCGAAAAACATTCAAGCCAAGTTCTTGATCAACAGTGCGATGCAATTGAATTTTGATCCAAAAACTCACCACACAATGCACGTGAAACCAAGAGGTTGATTTTACTCTTTTCTTGAACGCCTGCAAGAGAATTATCAAACATCACAAAAGTACAAATAAGAGGTACCAAAAGAATCTATGGTTTACCACAAGTCAGTCTTATACATCATATCAAATATTTTTACATGCTCCTAACTGCATTGATCTCAACTGAGTTGAAGACATGACTCTTAACATATGTACACAATATTTTTTTGAAAGGGATATAAAACACCAAACCCAAGAAGGATTGCCTATGTATCCCATCGAGATAAGAATCAGGTGTGCGTAGTTCATGCAGATATAATTCTAAAAATATGCACACAATATTTTTAAAATTTTTTTTGAAAGAATTAATACCGAACCCAAAAAGGGCTGCTTACGTATCTCACCGAGATGAGAATCATGTTTGCGTAGTTCATGCAGATATGTCTTTAAAAATATGTACAAACTATTTTACTTTATTTTTTTAAGATTTGGAAAAATGAATACCGAACCAAAGAAGGGCTGCCTACATATCTCACCGAGATGAGAATCAGGTTCGCATAGTTCGTTCAGATATGTCTTTGAAAATATGCACAAACTATTTTACTTTATTTTTTTAAAAATTTAAATAAAATGAATACCGAACCCAAGAAGGGCTGCCTACGCATCTCACCGAGATGAGAATCAGGTTCGCGTAGTTCGTTCAGATATGGTATAAAATTATTCAAAATTTTATACAAACGTAGAGTGATGCTCGTAAGTCTAGTGCCACTGACATATTTAGTCAAAGAGTATCTTCTGACCATTTGTTCTGATATATTTTGTGTCCTCTCAACTGTGACAATCACTTGTTGTTGTATTCTTTTTTGAATATATTTTGGGACTGTGTATTCTTTGAACTATCACGAGAACCATACATTATTATAACCATCCCCGACTGTTGTCGGTACGGTTCTCCTCCAAAAATATAAGAAATGCGTGAAAGCAGGGCCATCAAAAAAATAAATAACAAAATAGATGAGTGCAATTTAATAGTCAAAGACTCCCCTGATTTATATTTTCGACTGGTTATTAATTTCTTGTGAAATCCAAAGGATCATTTTTTTGCGAGTTCTCTTGTTCCTTGCCGCTCCGGACGAACAATAACCATTGTGCCATCAAAGAAAAATAACTCAAAAGGTAAAAATGACTTGGCAGTGACTTGATATTTGTGCTTATGAAGCTCCTGAATTTTTTTTGAAAAAGAATGGACTAGCATACAACATATTCACATAAAACAGATATATCACATAACACACCAACAATGAATGCATGTCTTATACAGATGTGCCATGAGCGTTGAATCAACTCAGGCAAATGCGCTAAATTCAAGGTTTTGGCTTCGCTCTACACTAGTTGACTAACAGTGGCCTTTGAAAAGAGACCTGGTATCCGAGTTGGACAAACTGCAAGGTGAAAATAATAAACGGCATTGGATGACCACAAACCAACTATCCGTTTACTACTCCAAAAAATAGGGTGTTTATCTAAAGAAACGGTCACGGATAACCGCATAACCGCTCTTGTCCTAATGCATTCTATTTGCCATTTGGTGGAAATCATGCCATGAAATGCAATTACACTAGACATATAATCAAACAAGTAATGAATAAATAATGAATACAATATATAAATAATCAACAAAATATACAAGATATAATGAATAACACAATAAAAGAGTAGTCTCCTCAATTTGAAAAAATAAACTGATAATGGTTAGAGCCTCTATATCCTTAGCAGAGTCATCACTCTGTTTACATCTCTACTTTATATAAATAAAGCAAAATGTCGTGGTAACTCAAAAAAAACAATCAATTAATTTAATTAAATTAAATTTAAAAGAATTTAAAGAATAAAAGAATTTTAAGAGAGTCGCCATCTAATTTTAGGAAAAGTAGGAATCCAATTAATTAATTAAAAAATAGTCTACGAAACCAATAAATTCTAGGTAAGGATTCAAGTAATTCCGAAGGGAAGGTATTAGGCATCCTTCATAATCCACAACTGTGGGTCTCGACTGAATTCATTTTTTCAAATTGAGAAGGAGATAAAAATAATGTACAAATATAATAAACATGCGATATACACAAATAATAAAATAAAACAATAATATACGAAATGACCTAAGGTTTGCCTAACGTCAATATATACTTAATAATGAATAAAGAATATAATTCAAACTTCATTCAAATAGCTTCAATGGAAAGCAACTCCGGATACCTTAAAGACACTTAGTAAAAGTGTTAGTAATAAATAAATATGAATCAAATAAATGAATGAAATAATAACTTAAAAATAAAACTTTATCTTATGAACATGGAAGGCCTTGAAAATCCACGGTAATTTCTTCATCGGTCAATTTTAACATAGAGTATATAACGTATAATACAACTTGAACTAAATTTCCGTCTTTTAACATTGGAGAGGCCTCTAAAATTGACGGAGAGATTTATTCATTGGCCAATTTTAACATATAAGATAAAACAATGTGAGACATTAGTAAGTTGTAACAGTGGCAAAATAGAGCAAATCTCTGAAAAAAAGAACTCAAATTTCACAAACAATAGTAGATAAAATAAACAACATAAAGAAAGCAAATGTATAATGATAATAATATAATAAATCAACAAGGCAAAGAGAAGAATGCATCATTCAATTTCGATGATTAACAAAATAAATAAGGCAGTAGCAATGATCTATCAACTCAGCAAATAAATGACCTTCTTATGAAATCTAATAAGTAATAATAATAAAAATAGAGATAAAATATTGTGCCCTTCAACATTTATTATTTTTAACCCACATTAATTAATAACTATACTAGTACGACATCTATATCTCTTCCTAGAAAATAAAAGAAAACAAACTAAACTAAACAACAGAAAGCTTTAAACAATTTCAATAATGAGGAAAAAACAACCATTAATGTACTTAAATCAATATAACAAACAGTAGTTAAAAAAAGAAAGAAATGGGGCAAACAATAGAGATACAATTACTAATAGACAAACACACTTTCTTTTTGGTCAGATCTGGTTCATTTCAACCGGAGGTTGAACCACACCGGAGATGGAGTTCAGAGCTTCAAGCTCGTTGTTTGAGTTAGCTTTGAGCTCACGGAGAGGAAGGAAGCAGGCAGTGGGGACATGAGACCTTTTTAGTTCATCAGGGTTTGCGTCGCATCGGCATGGATCTAGAAGTGGTTTGTTGTTGTTCGTTGGAGCTCGAAGCTTGTTGGAACGGCTGCGTGCCTCCTACAAAACAAAAGAAAAAAAATCGTAAAAGGGGAGGTGATGGGGACTGAGCACCATTTCTATTGGCTCCGACTCATTGGAGCTAAAGCTCCTCACCGGAACTGGGTTTCACGTGCCAACAGTAAGAAAACAAAGGGGGAGGGGTTTGGGTATTGTTGTTTTTGATGTGGTGGGGGTCAGAGTTTTCCGGTGGTGTTCTGGTTCAGTGGAGCTCGGGGTTTTGGGTTTTGGGGGTTATTTGAGCTTCTGGGTTTGGGGTCGTTTTTGGTCGGAAATGGGTGTGATTATTGTTCCGACTTGGAGCTGACTGGAAATGGAGAAAGGGAGGGAGAGCTGTGTGGTTTCGCTGTAGGAGAGAGTGAACAGTGGGGTTCTGGTTGTCACGGAAAAAACAGAGAAGGGTTAATGGGGTCATTTCCGGTGGGTTCTCCGGTGGCTTTGGTGGTGCATTTGGTTGTTTGCTGGAAAGAGGATCTGGTGGTGATGGTGGATCAGTTGTTTGGTAGAAAAAAATGAGTAATGTTTGTGTAATCTGTAGCGTGAGGCAGAAAAGAGAAGAAGGGGAAAATGAGGGTCTTTGGTGGAGGACTCGATGGATTCCGGCGAGCTTGTCACTGGAAAAAAATGAACACTAAAAGAATTTTTCGAACACTAAAAAATCTAAAAATTATACCCCTTATCTAAAATCTTTATCACTACTCTATAACTTAATGATCAAGCTATTGCTTATAGGGATGGCAATGGGGCGAGGCGGGGCAGGGGCGGGGCGGGTTGAGCTTAACCCGCAAAATTGTTTACCTGCCCCGCATAACAATTTTTTTCATTTTCAACCCGCCCAGCATAAACCTGCACTGCATAATTTTTTTTTATATATTCTTTTTCTAATTAAGTTTGATATTAAAAATAAAATTCATAAAAATAAATTATTTTTTCATTAAGTTGTATTAATTTAATAGATAATAACTTAAAATTTTATTTTTTAGAGGTCAATTGGAAACATGCAAGAAATTGTATTATTTTTTATTGAACCATTTTCATTTACTACCTTGAATATTTAGGTAGCTTTAAAGAAATAATCTTAATAAAAAATGTTTATCACTCTTGTAACATGTAAAAAATTAAAATTGAGTTTGAACCTGCATAATTTAACATATACCCGCCCAGCCCCACATTAATTTTAAGAAAACCACTTCAACCCGCCCCGCATCCCACCCGCCCCGCGTAGCCTTAAACCCACCCCGCCCCATTGCCATCCCTAATTGATTATATAGAAAATTGAAAGACACTGATAGTACAATACTATTATCTTAAAATCATGAGCTAAAAACCACCGGTTAATAAAATATATGTGTATGTAAATCTTATTCATATTTAAATGAATTTCTAGACTGTGTAAAAACACTAAATGAATAAAAGTAAATAATAAAATGAATATAAATAAATGTAACCAATGGCATGTAAAAAATGTAATTTAACAAAAAATGATGATTTAATCAAACTGAACAAATATTCACAAAGTAGTCAACTAATTTTGACAAAATAACGCAATAAAAAATAACTGATAAAAATTCTAAAATTTTGAGAAATAAGGATAAATATCGATAAACTTATTTAAAATTATAAAAAAATGTATTTTGAACTATTGAATGAATAAAACTTAAAAGTTATGAATTTTAAAAAATGTTAGTCCAAAATTGGGTGTCAACACATATTATGCTTATATTGATTGTAAAACCCGAGTGGTCAAGTTTTAGTTTCCAAATGAACCCATCCTAGAGTGGAAAGGCAGAAATTCTAAGCCTAAGAGTCAGTTTGTTTTTTGTCTTAAAGCTTGAAGGATGATTTCTAAGGGTTGCATATACCATTTTGTTCAGAATAGGGATATAGATTTTGAAACCCCTATCTTTGAGTCGGTCCTTGTTGTTAATGAGTTTTCACAAGTATTTCTCGATGATTTACCCGGTGTTCCTCCTGAAAGGGAAATAGACTTCGGTATTGACCTTCTACTGGATACGCAACCTATTTCTATTCCTCCTTACCGAATGGCTCCGAAAGAACTTGAGGAATTAAAGGAGCAATTGAAAGACTTGTTGGATAAGGGTTTCATCCGACCGACTATTTGTCCATGGGGTGCTCCAATTTTGTTTGTTCGGAAGAAAAATGGTTATCTTCATATGTGTATTGACTATCGTCAATTGAATAAGGTTACCATTAAGAATAAGTATCCTCTTCCAAGGATAGATGATTTGTTTGATCAACTCCAAGGAGCGAGTTACTTCTCTAAGATTGACCTCTGGTCGGGTTATCACCAATTGAGGGTGAAGAAAGATGGCTTTCCGAACTCGATATGGTCACTATGAGTTCTTGGTAATGTCATTCGGTTTGACAAATGCTCCGGTCATATTTATGGATTTGATGAATAGGGTTTTTAGACAATACCTAGATTTTATGTTTGTGATTGTGTTCATCGATGATATTTTGATTTACTCAAAGAGTGAAGATGAGCACACCAATCATTTGAGGATTGTGTTGCAAGTCCTCAAGAACCAACAACTCTCTGCAAAATTTAGTAAATGTGAGTTTTGGTTGAGATCTGTGGCTTTTCTGGATCACATTGTTTCCGATGAAGGTATTGAGGTAGATCCTAAGAAGACGGATGTGGTTAAGAGTTGGCCTAGACCTCTATCCCTTTCAGATATTCAAAGTTTCTTGGGTTTGGCTTGTTATTATAAAAGATTTGTGGAAGGGTTTGCTTCGATTGCCTCTCCATTGACGACATTGATCCAAAATAAAATTAAGTTTGTATGGTCGGAAACATGTGAAAAGAATTTACAAGAATTAAATAATAGACTTACCTCTGTTCTGGTATTGACTTTACCAGAAGGGTCCGATGGGGTCCGATGGGTTTGTGGTTTATTGTGATGCTTCAAGGGTTGGACTAGGATGTGTTGCTATGCAAAATGGAAGGTTATTGCTTCTGCTTCACGACAACTTAAAATTCATGAAAAGAACTACCCTACCCATGATTTAGAACTATCGGCAGTTGTATTTGCTTTAAATATTTGGAGGCATTACTTATATGGTGTTCATGTTAACGTCTTCACCGACTACAAAAGTTTGCATTATGTATTCAAGCAAAAGTATCTAAATCTTCGCCAAAGGAGGTGGCTTGAGTTCCTAAAGGATTATGATATAAGTGTTCTCTATCACCTTGATAAGGCGAATGTGGTGGTAGATGCTCTTAGTTGGCTATCTATGGGTAGTGTAGCTCATGTCGAGGATGAGAAGAAGGAGTTGGTTTGAGATATTCATAGGTTGGCCCGATTGGGTGCTCGGTTTGTTGATTCTAATAAAGGTGGTGCTTTTGTTCATAATGGTTCAGAATCGTCCTTAGTCTCGGATGTGAAAGAAATGCAAGGTCTTGATCCGATTCTAGTTGAATTGAAGGAAGCGGTGCTTAAAAAGTCCATCGAGGCTTTCTCCCAAGGGTGAGATGGTGTGCTTCAATATCAAGGTCGTTTGTGTGCTCCCAATGTTGATGATTTGAGGGAGAAGATTTTATCAGAAACTCATAGTTCTCGATATTCCATTCACTCGAGAGCCATCAACATGTACCATGATTTGTGGGAGGTCTATTGGTGGAATGGGATGAAGAAGGATATTGTGGAATATGTGGCTAAGTGTCCAACTTGTCCACAAGTGAAGGTTGAGTATCAAAAGCCGGGAGGTTTATCCCAGTTATTAGCATTCCTATTTGGAAATGGGAAGATTTGAATATGGACTTTATTGTTGGTTTACCCCGCACCCAGCGACAACATGACTCCATTTGAGTTATTATGTATCATATGACGAAATCGACTCATTTTATTCCCGTCAAGGTTTCTTACTTAGCAGAAGACTATGCTAAGTTATACCTAAGGGAGATGGTTAGGTTGCATGGAGTACCCTTATCAATTATCTTTGATCATGGTACCCATTTCACTTCACAATTTTGGAAATCTTTCCAAAAGGGACTTGGTACTCGTGCTAAACTTAGCACGGCCTTCCATCCTCAAACTGATGGGCAAGCGGAGCGTAATATCCAAACTTTGGAAGATATGTTGAGAGCTTGTGTGATTTATTTCAAGGGTAATTGGGATGATCATTTAACTTTGATTAAGTTTGCTTATAATAATAGCTATCATTCAAGTATTGTTATGGCTCCATTTGAGGCTCTTTATGGTCAGAGGTGTAGATCTCCTATAGGTTGGTTTGAAGCTGGTGAGATTGCTTTGATTGGTCCCGAGTTGGTACATGAGGCTATGGAGAAAGTTTGGCTTATTAGAGAAAGGTTGAAAATGGCCAAAGTCGACAAAATCCCTATGCCAATGTTAGAAGAAGAGATCTAGAATTTGATATTAATGATTGGATTTACTTGAAAATCTCACCCATGAAGGGTGTAATGAGATTTGGAAAGAAAGGGAAGCTTAGTCTCCATTATGTGGACCCATATTAGATTTTGAGGTGAATTGGTAAGGTTGCTTAGGAACTTGATTTGCCTAATGATTTGGCATCGATTCATCCGGTTTTTCATTTCTCTTTGTTGAAGAAATGTGTTGGTGATCCGACATCTATAGTACCATTGGAGAGTCTTGGTGTAAAAGAGAGTCTTTCTTATAAAGAGTTGAGGGTGCTACGTGGGAGGCCGAGGTCGATATTATATCCCGTTTCCCCCATCTCTTTCCCTCTAATTCTGTCTATCTAGAGGTATTTAGTTCCTCATTGTTTATCCTCATGTCTTAGTCATTTTAATGTTTCCTCATGCATGCATTCTCATGAAAACTTTCTTTTAAGATTTTTATTTAGCTATAATTGATTTCTTCTTGATTATGTGCATTTGAGTATGATTTGCATGGATAACTTATGAAATGATGTTTTGAAGATGTTTAAGCCTAAGAGATGATGTTTCTTTTTGATTATATGTTGTTGATGAAGTTGTATTCTTGTTGGGCTGTTATATCTCAAACCCTACCCTCCCTACGTTGCCTTGAGTCCCATTTGAGGATGAATGTTCCCAAGGGAGAGCTATTGTAAAACCTCGGACTTGGAAAAAAGAGGAAAAATGCAGATTTTAGGTTATAGGCATGACCTACGGTTGGTAGAAGTAACTACGGACCGTAGATGGCATCCGTAGGTTGTGGGGAATTAATTTTCAAATATCAAGTTTCAGAACCCCTTTTGACGGTTTGCCAGGATGGCCTGTCACTCTATGTACGAGTCGTAGGTAGGTCTCGTAGGTCACTCTCAGACTTAGTGAAATTTTAAGGAAGAAGTTGTGACCTACGGTTGGCCATGTACGGACTGTAGGTAGACCTACGAACTATACACGGGACCCATCGTTTGGTGGTCCAAATCAGGTTTCTAAACATCACCTACGGCTGACCAAGATGGTCCATAGTAGGACCTATAGACCGTAGGTAGGCTCGGCATTTATTTTTAAAAGGGCTTTTCGATCTTTTCCTAATTGTTTTAACCCTATACTATGTAATTTTTTCTTCTACCCTAGGCCCTATATAATTAGTTTAAACCCCCAATTCACCAATTTTTCAACTCATTCTCCTAAATCCCTAAAGATTGACCAAGTTCATCCCCCTAAACCCCCTCAATCCCAAGGAAGAAGAAGAAGGCTAAAGTTCCATTCAAGTCTCCAATCCACCATTCTTTTTGGGCATCTAGCAACAAGGTATGTGTGTATTCACCCATGGAGGCCTTTCCTCCATGGAGTCCCCAAGGATTTCAATTTCCCAACTCAATTTCTAATGTATCAAATTAGGGTTTCAATGCATGAATATGAGTTTCGTACAATTATGATTTATTTTGATCAATGAAGTATTTTAATGCATGAATTGATGTTAATCTATGATATTTAGTTGAAATTGCATTGACCAATGCCTAAATCATAATTTTCAACTATGGTCCTATGATGAACCCATGAATATATGAATTATGAAATTATGAAGATATGCATATTTTATTAAATGATTATAAATGATTTGGGGATGCTTTGAGAGGAAAGTATCAATGTTATTGTGAAAGGATTTCTCACTTACTATGATGATCATGATTGTGAAAGGTATTTCTCACAAATGAATTCACATGGGTGAAAGGTTTTTTCATCTATGTTGAATTATGTTTAAGGAGCTATTCTATATTTTGATCTTGAAATATGTGGATTGGTATTAACCATATATTTCCTTTCCCTATGTTAAAGTGATAATTGACTTTTATCTATTCCGTTGGGATTTAATCTTAGCACCGAGAGGGCTTTGAGGTGGAGTCTCAAATAAGCTAGTCTCTAGTAGCAACCTCTAGTCCCAAACTACGTGCCCCCGTAGGATTGTCTTAAATGACCTAGCTAGTGGATTCATTTTAGCAGATGATGATATGTACGGATTCTACCTTGGCAAGTAGTTCCACTTCTTTCGGTATGAGGGATATACCGGATTCCATGATATAGCTCTCATGGTCTTTTTATCAGTTAAAGCTTTTATCCCACAAAATGATTAGGTTTTCCTCAAGGTTTTCTTATTTCCTTTATACTAATGTATTTGACTATACGTTTTGAACTTCATGTCATTTCTTCACTATAAAGCTTTTAAAGGTCTCATTATGATCATGCCTATTTGATTTAAGCTATTTGCTATCTTGTCCATGCTTATACATATTGCCTCATACTTAGTACATTCCAAGTACTAACACATATTTTTGCCTACATTATCTCATGAATGTAGGGTCCGACGTTCCTACCTCTCATTCTTGGGGCTAAGTGATTCTATTGACTTGAAGGTTGATGAGTCCTTATGTTCTGAGGACCGAGACTCTTTTACCTTTTATATCATTTCAGTTTTCAGACTTTGTATAGGTTATGTTCCAAATTCATTCTATTGATGTAGTAGATGGCTTATTGAGTCTTATGATTAGACTTCCACTTTTGATCAAACCCTTTTATGTGAAATGCTTTCTTTGAACTCTCTATAAATTCTATTATCTTTTATGATGTATGCTAAGTGAATTGTGTGAGACTTCTCAGGGTCATATAAGCCATGTCACGTCTAGGGTGTTCTTTAGGTTGTGACAAACTTGGTATTCAGAGCATAAGGTTTAGAAAGGTCCTAGGATGTCTCATAAGCCACGTTGAGTAGAGTCTTGTTTATGAGTGTGAAGCGTGCCACATTTATGAATTACAGGCTATAAGACGTTTAGGAAATTTCATTTCTTTCATTATTCTGAAGTTGTACGATAGAGTGTAACTCTATATGTTTCTCTCCTAACCCCTATCCGATGCTTTTCAGGATATGACCCCTCGAATAGCATACGTTAGAAGGAATGCCGGAGAGTATATGGAACATGAAGCTTCTCAAGTTTTGGTCGACCCTTTGGCCGAGCAAGTGACTACTGAAAAGTTTGGGGCTGCTTTTCAAGTGTTAGCCCAAGCCATGATGGCTCAAGCCAATAGGGAAGTCGTGGTCCCCGTGAATTCAAATGTGGCTATGACGCCAACTAGAGTACTGAGGGACTTCACTAGGATGAATCCTCCGGAGTTTCATGGTTCCAAGGTTGAGGAAGATCCTTAAGAGTTCATCAATGAGATATACAAGATTTTGATGATTATGGGTGTGACACCGGTGGAAAAGGCAGAATTGGTCGTTTATCAACTTAAGGGTGTTTCTCAAGTTTGGTTCAACCAATGGAAGGAAGAGAGAGCAGTTGATGCGGGTCCTCTTGATTGGGAAAAGTTTAAGGTTGCCTTCTTTGATAGGTTATTTCCCCTTCAGATGAGGGAGGCCAAGGTGCTTGAAATATTTAACCTTCATCAAGGAAACATGAGTGTGAAGGAGTATGCTTTGAAATTCACGCAATTGTCTAGGTACGATCCTACTATGGTTGCCGATCTTAGGCCAAGAATGAGTATGTTTGTTTCGGGAGTGTCTGAAATGATGGTTAAGGAATGCTGTACCAGGATATGAACATTTCTCGTCTAATGGTTCATGCTCAACAAATTGAAGAGGAGAAACTAAAGAAGAAGTCTAGGAAGGTAAAGAAGGCTAAGACTGGTAATGGTGACTTTTCACACTCAAGGTCCGATGGACATGGTCATTCTAAGTTTTGACAAAGGTTTTCTGGTCAAGGTTTTTCCAGATTCTCCGGCTCCTAAGTTCAAAAAGGAAAAGGTGTCTAACCCTAAGCCTAAAGGAGGAAATGGTGGTGGAAATGGATCTTTGGTTCCCACATGCAAAGTGTGGCAAGAGTCATCGGGGAAAATGTTTGATGGGTACGAATAATTGCTTTGGTTGTAGCAAGAGTGGACATCTCTTGAGGGATTGTCCACTTAGACTTGACAAGGGAGAAGATGGTAGGCAAGTTCAGCTAGTGATTCAGGTTCAAATGCCCCTAAGCTAAATCAGTTCTATGCACTCCAAACTCGACATGATCAAGAGGGTTATCCCGATGTTGTTATCGGTATGTTGAAATTTTTTCATCTTGATGTTTATGCATTGCCTGGTCCCGCTGCTACTTTATCTTTTGTGATGCCATATGTGTCTATGAGATTGATGTTCTTCCAGATGTGTTGATAGATCCTTTTTCTATCTCTACTCCTATTGGTGAATCTATTGTGGCTAAGAGAGTCTATAGAAGTTGTGACGTCTCCTTATACCATAGAGTCACTCATTTTGACCTCGTAGAGCTTGATATGTTAGATTTCAATGTTATTCTTGACATGGATTGGCTGCATTCATATTATGCTTCTATTGATTGTAGAACCAAAGTGGTCAAGTTTCAGTTTCCAAATGAACCCATCCTAGAGTGGAAAGGCTGAAATTATATGCCTAAGAGTCAGTTTGTTTCTTGTCTTAAAGCTAGAAGGATGATTTCTAAGGGTGGCATATACCATCTTGTTCAGGTTAGGGATATGGATTCTAATACCCCTATCTTTGAGTCGGTCCTCATTGTTAATGAGTTTCCAGAAGTGTTTCACAATGATTTACCTGGTGTTCCTCCTGAAGAGAAATAGACGTCGGTATTGACCTTCTACCAGATATGTAACCTATTTCTATTCCTCCTTACCGAATGGCTCCGGCAGAACTTAAGAAATTAAAGGAGTAATTAAAAGACTTATTAGATAAGGGTTTCATCTGACCGAGTATCTCTCCATGGGGTGTTCCAGTTTTGTTTGTTCGGAAGAAAGATGGTTCACTTCGTATGTGTATTGACTATTGTCAATTGAATAAGGTTACCATTAAGAATAAGTATCCTCTTCCAAGGATAGATGATTTGTTTGATCAACTCCAAGGAGTGAGTTAATTCTCTAAGATTGACCTGCGGTCGGGTTATCACCAATTGAGGGTGAAGGAAGATGACATTCCAAAGACGACTTTCTGGACTCAGTATGATCACTATGAGTTCTTGGTAATGTCCGGTCTTATTTTTGGATTTCATGAATAGGGTGTTTAGAAAATACCTAGATATGTTTGTGATTGTGATCATCAATGATATTTTGATTTACTCAAAAAGTGAGGATGAGCACACCAATCATTTGAGGATTGTGTTGCAAATCCTCAAGGACAAACAACTCTTTGTAAAGTTTAGTAAATGTGAGTTTTGATTGAGATCTGTGGCTTTTCTTGGTCACATTGTTCCCGGTAAAGGTATTGAGGTAGATCTTAAGAAGATGGATGTGGTTAAGAGTTGGCCTAGACCTCTATCACCTTCAGATATTCAAAGTTTCTTGGGTTTGGCTTGTTATTATAGAAGATTTATGGAAGGATTTTCTTTGATTGTCTCTCCATTGACGACATTGACCCAAAAGAAAGTTAAGTTTGTATGATCGGAACCATGTGAAAAGAGTTTCTAAGAATTGAAAGATAGACTTACCTTCGCTCCGGTATTGACTTTACCAGAAGGGTCCGATGGGTTTGTGGTTTACTGTGATGCTTCAAGGGTTGGACTAACATGTGTTCTTATGCAAAATGGGAAGGTTATTGCTTACGCTTCACGGTAACTTAAAATTCATGAAAAGAACTATTCTACCCATGATTTAGAACTAGCGGCAGTTGTATTTGCTTTAAAGATTTGGAGGCATTACTTATATGTTGTTCATGTTGACGTGTTCACCAACTAGGAAATTTTGCAATATGTGTTCAAGAAAAATTATCTAAATCTTCACCAAAGGAGGTGGCTTGAGTTGCTAAAGAATTATGATATAAGTGTTCTCTATCACCCCAGTAAGGAAATGAGGTGGCAGATGCTCTTAGTCGGCTATCTGTGGGTAGTGTAGCTCATGTCGAGGATTATAAGAAGGAGTTGGTTTGAGATGTTCATGGGTTGGCCCGATTGGGTGTTCGATTGGTTGATTCTAATAAAGGTGGTGTTGTTGTTCATAATGGTTCAGAATCTTCCTTTGTATCGGATGTGAAAGCAACGAAAGGTCTTGATCCGGTTCTAGTTGAATTGATGGAACCGATGATTAAAAAGTCCATCGAGGCTTTCTCCCAAGGGTGAGATGGTGTGCTTCGATATCAAGATCGTTTGTGTGCTCCCAATGTTGATGATTTGAGGGAGAAGATTTTATCAAAAGCTCATAGTTCTCAATATTCCATTCACCTAGGAGCCACCAAGATGTACTGTGATTTGTGGGAGGTCTACTGGTGGAATTGGATGAAGAAGGATATTATGGAATTTGTGGCTAAGTGTCCAACTGTTCAACAAGTGAAGGTTGAGCATCAAAAGTCGGGAGATTTATCCCAAGATATTAGCATTCCTACATGAAAATGGTACCCCTCACCCGATGACAACATGACTCCATTTGGGTTATTGTGGATTGTATGACGAAATCGGCTCATTTCATTCCCGTCAAGGTTTCTTACTCAGTAGAAGACTATGCTAAGTTATACCTAAGGGAGATTGTTAAGTTGCATGGAGTGCCCTTATCAATTCTCTCCGATCATGGTACCCAATTCACTTCACAGTTTTGGAAATCTTTCAAAAAGGGCCTTGGTACTCGTGTTAAACTTAGCACGGACTTTCATCCTTAAACCGATGGGCAAGCGGAGCGTACTATCCAATTTTTGGAAGATATGTTTAGAGCTTGTGTGATTTATTTCAAGGGTAATTGGGATGATCATTTGCCTTTGATTGAGTTTGCTTATAATAATATCTATCATTCAAGTATTGGTATGGCTCCATTTGAGGCTCTTTATGGTAGGAAGTGTAGATCTCCTATGGGTTGGTTTGAAGTGGGAGAGATCTCTTAGATAGTTCCCAAGTTGGTACACAAGGTTATGGAGAATGTTCGGCTTATTATAGAAAGGTTGAAAATGGATCAAAGTCGACAAAAGCCCTATGCCGATTTAGAAGAAGAGATCTAGAATTTGATATTGATGATTGGATTTACTTGAAAATCTCAACCCTGAAGGGTGTAATAAGATTTGGAAAGAAAGGGAAGTTTAGTCTCCGTTATGTGGACCCATATTAGATTTTGAGGCGAATTGGTAAGGTTGCTTATGAACTTGATTTGCCTAATGATTTGGCATCGATTCATCTAGTTTTTGATGTCTCTTTGTTGAAGAAAAGTGTTGGTGATCCGACATCTATAGTACCATTCGAGAGTCTTTGTTTAAAAGAGAGTCTTTCTTATGAAGAGGTTCCGAGAGAGATCTAGGATCGGCAAGTTAAGAAGTTAAGGAATAAGGAAGTTGCATCTGTAAAGGTCTTGTGTTGGAATCAAAAAGTTAAGGGTGCTACGTGGGAGGTCGAGGTCGATATGGCATCCCATTACCCCCATCTCTTTCCCTCCGATCCTACTCTAGCTAGAGGTATTTAGTTCCTCGTGTCTTAGTCATTTTAATGTTTCCTCATGTATGCATGCTCATGAAAACTTTCTTTTAAGATTTTGATTTAGCTATAATTGATTTCTTTATGATTATGTGCATTTAAGTATGAGTTGCATGGATACCTTATGAAATGATGTTTTGAAGATGGTTAAGCCTAAGAGATGATGTTTCTTTTTTATTATGTGTTGTTGATGAAGTTCTATTCTTGTTGGGTTGTTAGCTCTCCTCCCCTACCCTCTTTATGTTGCCTTGAGTCCCATTCGAGGATGGATGTTCCAAGAGGAAAAATGCAGATTTTGGATTGCAGGCATGACCTACGATTGGTAGAAGTACCTACGGACTGTAGATGGCATCTGTAGGTAGTGGGGAGTCAATTTTCAAAAATCAAGTTTCAGAACCCCTTTTGACGGTTCGCCAGGACGATCCGTCACTCTATGTACGAGTCGTAGGTAGGTCTCGTAGGTCACTCCTAGAGTTAGTGAAATTTTAATGAAGAAGCTGTGACCTACGGCTGGCCATGTACGAACCGTAGGTAGACCTACAAACCATACATAGGTCCTGTCGTTTGATGGTCCAAATCAGGTTTCTAAGCCTCACCTACGGCTGACCAGGACGGTCCATAGTAGGACCTACAGATCGTAGGTCTGAACTGTTGGTAGGCTCGACAGTTATTTTTTAAAGGGTTTTTTGGTCTTTTCCTAATTGTTTTAACCCTATATTATATCATTTTGTCTTCTACCCTAAGCCCTATATAATTGTTTTAAACCCCCAATTCACCCATATTTCAACTCATTCTCCTAAATCCCTAAAGATTGACCAAGTTCATCCCCTAAAACCCCCTCAAGCCCAAGGAAGAAGAAGAAGGCTAGGGTTCCATTCAAGTCTCCAATCCTCCATTCCTTTTGGGCTTCTAGCAACAAGGTATGAGTGTATTCACCCATGGAATCCTTTCCTCCATGGGATCCCTAAGGATTTCAATTTCCCAACTCAATTTCTAATGGATCAAATTATGGTTTCAATGCATGAATATGGGTTTCTTTCAATTATGATTTATTTTGATTAATTAAGTGTTTTAATGCATGAATTGATGTTAATATATGATATTTAGTTAAAATTGCATTGACCCATGCCTAAATCATGATTTTGAACTATGGTCCTATGATGAACCCATGAATAATGAATTATGAAATTATGAAGATATGCATGCTTTATGAAATAATTATAAATGATTTGGGGATGCTTTGAGAGGAAAGTATCAATGTTATTGTGAAAGGATTTGTCACTTACTATGATGATCATGATTATGAAAAGTATTTCTCACAAATGAATTCACATGGGTGAAAGGTTTTCTCATCTATGTTGAATTATGTTTAAGGAGTTATTCTATGTTTTTATCTTGAAATATGTGGATAGGTATTTTCCATTGACTTTCCCTATGTTAAAGTGATAATTGACTTTTATCTATTCCGTTGGGATTTAGTCTTAACACCGAGAGGGCTTTGAGGTGGAGTCTCAAATAGGATAGTCTCTAGTAGAAACCTCTAGTCCCAAACTACGTTCCCCCATAGGATTGTCTTAAATGACCTAGCTAGTGGATTTATTTTAGCAAATGATGATATGTACGGATTCTACTTTGGCAAGTCGTTCCCCTTCTTTTGGTATGAGGTCCATGATATAGCTCTCATGATCTTTTTATCGGTTAAAGTTTATATCCCACAAAATGATTATGTTTTCCTCAAGGTTTTCTTATGTCTTTTATACTAATGTATTTGACTATGCCTTATGAACTTCATGTCATTTCTTCACTATAAAGCTTTTAAATGTATCATTATGATCATGCCTATTTGATTTAAGCTATTTTGCTAACATGTCCATGTTTATGCATATTGCCTCATACTTAGTACATTTCATGTACTAACTCATTCTTTTGCCTACATTATCTCAGGAATGTAGGGTACGACGTTCCTACCTCACATTCTCGTGGCTAAGTGATTATATTGACTTGAATGTTGGTGAGTCCTCATGTTTCGAGGACCGAGACTCTTTTACCTTTTATGTCATTTCAATTTTCAGACTTTGAATGGGTTACATCCCAGATTCATTCTATTGATGTAGTGGATGGCTTATTGAGTCTTATGATTAGACTTCCGCTTTTTATCAAACCCTTTTATGTGAAATGCTTTCTTTGAACTCTCTTTAAATTCTATTAACTTGTATGATGTATGCTAATGCCTTGTGTGGAGCCTCTCGGGGTCCTATACGCCATGTCACCTCTAGAGTGTACTTTAGGTCATGACAAAATATTTATTCAGTTTTAATAGATCATATATTTGTTTATGGTGTCTGTTTACTTATATAGTAGATGATTTAGTGTATAGAGTTTTAGCTTATACACAGAGGATTAAATTATCGATTCTTATAAGTATAAAGTTTTTTGTTCACAATCTAGGATGGAAATTAGACATGCCATCGGTACGATTGTAGTACAAGATTATATATAATTTATCTTGATTATGGGAACGGTATAGTTCCAACTTTTTGTGCTAGTGCATTTTGTATGTATTGAATGAGACCGAGTAGAGATAGTTATTTTAGACTGACTGACAAAAACATATTCTCTAAACTATTAAATGTACTTATATTCTCAATCCTGATATAACTATTATGATCTGTATATATTAATTATCGTTCTGATTTATTAAAAGGTAAGATTCTGAGATGGGTCAATATGTCTGATAGATTGGATGATAATAATATATATTAATGAAATAATAAGTTAGTTGATGGAATTCATGTCTCGTTATAGAGATTGATGATATGCCTTTTTAAGAAGCTTATAAGTTTTCATCGTGTCAAACCTTGGTAAGTGGATTATTGAATCCGACACATGAAATAAGTTAAGCAGTGCTCTAAAGAAAATTAATTATTGAATTTATTAATTAGTATATGTAATCTTAACATGAGGAATTACATAACTGTTTAATGGGAAATTTAAAAATATAAATAAAGGAATGCAATTACGAATTTCTAGTGAAATGATTTTTAATTTACTATGGCAAGAATAATTCAAATTAATTATTTGAAATTATTTCATAATAGGAAGCCTCAGTATTTAATTTTGTGGTCCCTATAGTTCTCATATTTAAGTAGAACTCGGAATCCTATTTTTATGGGAAAAGGAAGAATAAGAAAACTGTGTTTTCTTCTCCTTTTTGGACAGGGAGGAAATCTCTATAAATAGGGATTCTCCTAACCTAGAAAGGAAATAAGGTTTTCTATACAATATTTTCCCAACCAAGTATTGAGAGAGTTCGACTGTTAACTTGCGATCACTGCAGAAGACCGCAAAACTGTTGTCTAATTCGCTTGAAGGTCTGTCTAACTTGTGGATTCACTTTGTCACGACCAAAAGTAGCCCCTAGATGTGACAAAGCGTACAAGACCCCGAAAGGCCTCATACAAGCCACTTAACATGCATAATACAAGATAATAAAAATTAAAGAGTTCAAAAGACAATTCATTATCAAAGAATTTACAAAGCATAGCGGAAATCTACATATAGTCTCAAAGCCATCTAATACAAGAATAGAAAGAGCATTGGGACGTAACCCATACAAGTCCAAAGGTAAAGAACCATCAAATAAGTAACAAGGCAATGTCCTCGAACATATAAGGACTCACCAAGTCTTCTAGTCTCTATGTACTCACTAGCCACGAATGGGATGAGAAGAATCACGAAGCCCTACACTATAAGACAATGTAGGCAAAAGTATGCGTTAGTATATGGAATGTACCAAGTATGAGGGGAATGAAATAAAACATGAGACATGATCATAAGGGGACATAATCTAAAACATGAAATGCATGACCAAGTTAAAACATAGTAAAATCATTTAAGAAGATCCATAAATCATGAACACGGTCAATGCATCTTTAAATCATAAAGGAAGCTCCATAAAATATTAGTAATTTACTTAGTTCATTATTGTGAGAAGTGAGCCTTAACCGACATAGACCATGTGAGCAATAACATGGAATCCGGTATATCTCTCATACCGAAAGAAGGGGAAACTACTTGCCAAGGTAGAATCTGTACACACACCATCGTTTACTAAAGTGGATCCACTAGCTAATGTCTATCAAAGACAATCATCCTATGGGGGCACATAGGTATGGGATAAGGAGATTGCTACTAGGAACCCGGCCTCTACTACGGGAGAGCTCCCATCTCGATATCCTCTCGGTGCTAAGCATAATTCCCACGGAATAATCATAAATCATAATTCATCTTATCTTTAGTAGACATGGGTATTCGCCTCTTGTCTTATCATTAGAATAGCTCCATAGACCATGCGTGAGAAAACCTTTCACCATCCATGATCTTTTCATAATAGCTTTATAAGGCCCATAGTCATTAAAACTCCATACTAGAAGTGCCATACTATTAATGAAAATAATTTTGAAAGCGTGATCTATGATCATTGATGGTATAACCGGCTACCATACTAATCAAGATCTAAATTGGGAAAATAGTCCGCAAAGCATTAATGGCAAATCTTGATGTCATTCATGTCATGTGGCCAAGCTTCATAGAACATATAGATACCTTTATCCATAAGCTTTCTTTAGTCATAAACATTGTTTTCATAAAAACATGCATAATTTCTTAAAAGATATTCATAAATTCAAGCTTCTTCATAAATTCATGTAAATTAGGGTTCATAGTCAAAATCCATAGATCAATGCATGGGTTCACATGGAATTTGTCGAAGAGCATGTAATTAAGTCTAAATCATCAAAATAAGATCAAAGTCAATCAATTGAATCCATACAAATAGAACCCATAAGGAATTGAATCAAAACCTAATCAATTTTGGAGAATTGAATTGGAGAATTTGAAAAAACCTTGGGGGCTCAATGGGTGAGTGGAACTCATTGATAAACTCCCTACATACCTTGATTGAAGCCCTATGCAATGATGAAGAAAGGAGACTTTAACTTGAAGAACCCTAGCTTCTTCTTCTTCTTCTTTGATTCTAGAAATAGAAATATTTGGGGAAACTTGGAGGGAGTTGGAAGAGATTTAGAATGAATAGAATTAGGCTTAGATGGCTTATACAGTGCTTAGGATTATAGGGTAACCGACTTTACTTAGAAATTAAACATTTAGGGAAAAGACCAAAACGCCCTTAAAAAAAATAACTTCTGAACCCTCCACCAACGACTTGACCTACGGTTGGTAGGTCAACCAACGAGCCATAGGTCCAAGTCATAGGTCACACTGTTTGGAGCCTTAAAAATTGCTCAAAATTTGCCGAATTTCCCAGGCTGATCCACAATTCCACCTACGGTTGGTAGGTCAACCAACGAGCCGTAGGTGATGTCGTTGGTACTGCCACAAAGTTGAAATGCTGCCTTTTTCTCCCTTTTTAAAATCCGAGGTGTTACAATATCTCCCCCTTGGGAACATTTGTCCTCGAATGGAACTCAAGACATCATACGGAGGGTAGAAAAAAGATCTATCAACCCAACAAGAATGCAATCACATAAATGCACATATCCGAGGAGGAAACATAAACTCCAAGCTAAAGCATGTTCAGAGTCTCATTTTATAAGACATACATGCAAATCATATTCAAATGCACATAATCATGAAGAAATCAATTAAAGCTAAATCAAGATCTCAAAACAAGTTTTCATGAGCATGCATACATAAGGAAACATGAGAATGACTAAGACACACGAATCCTAAAGAGTGATCATAAGGGGCTAATGCATCAAGCTAGACCCGAAGATAGAAAGAAAGAAATAGGGATACTAAGACACCACATCACCTCCGACCTTTCACACACCAAACCAAAGCAAGGAACCTTTCCAACCATTTAAATAGTCTCACACACCAATCATGAAACACACTATCTCCCCCTTTGGAGCAAATCTCTCTAGTCTTTTCGAGTCCATCTCCCTCAATCCAAACATAGTACTTAAACCTTAACAACCAAGGAACCTTTGCTACAAGTAAACACTTAAGAAGTTTCCATAAGGATTTCAAAGTCGACCTTAAACATACTAACCACACATGGAGTCATAAAACAACCAACAAAACACTCAATATCAAGTAATGCATAACCACAAGCTAAAATACCATAACTTACCAATCACCGCATCCCGGGAACCCTCATGATCTTATCGAGCCCGCTGACGTTTATCGCCCTCATTCCTAGCAACCGAAGGACAATTTCTTATTTTATGATCCATCTTTCCACAACCAAAGCATGCATTTGAACCGGCTAGACACTCACCCTTGTGTCTTCTTCCACACTCCTGACACTCGAGCCACATTTTCTCACTAGAACCATTACCTTGAAAATGATTTCCTCCACCGGACCTTGAATGTGAAGAATCACCATCATCCCTTCTTGCCCTCTTTCAATCCCTAGTTTTCTCCTTAAGTTTTTCTTCTTTTATTTGTTGTGCATGATTCATCAAACGGGAGACATCCATCTCCTTAACAAGCATGGCAGTTAGGCATTCTTTGACCACCAAGTCGGAAGCACCCGACACAAACTTACTCATCCTTGCCCTAGGATCGTCAACCATAGTAGGAGCATATCTAGACAATTGCGTAAATTTCAAAGCACACTCCTTCACACTCATGTTTCCTTGACAAAGGTTGATAAATTCAAGTACATTTTCCTCCCTCATATCAAGGGGAAAGAACCTATGAAGAAAACCAACCTTAAATTTCACCCAATCAAGAGGACCAGCATCAATTGCCCTCTCACTCTTCCATTGCTCAAACCACACTTGGGCCACACCCTTAAGTTGATAAGAGGCCAACTCCGCCTTTTCCTCCGGCGTCATGCCCATAATCATTAGCACCATGTACACCTCATCAATGAACTCTTAAGGATCTTCCTCAACCTTAGAGCCATGAAACTCCAGAGGATTCATTCTAGTGAAGTCCCTCACTCTAGAAGCCGTCGTACCCACATTTTGGTTCACGAGAGTCACAACCTCTCTATTTGCTTGGGCCGTCATAGCTTGGGCCAATGCATGAAATGCGGCTCAAAACTTATCATTAGTCACTTCCTCGGCCAAAGGGTTGACCAGTACTTGAGGAACCTCTTGCCTCGCATTCTCATGAACATTCCTTCTAACATATGCTCTTCGAGGGACCATATCCTGAAAAGGATTGAACACGATTTAGGAGAAGGATCTTTCTAGAGATAAACTCTATGGCATGATTTTTTTTGGGGTGATGAAAGAAGTGGAGTGTCCTAAACATCTTAAAGCCTCTCATTCATAAATGTGGTGCGCTTCATACCCATGAACAAGACTCTACTCGACGTGGCTTACGAGACATCCTAGGACCTTTCTAAAACATTGTGCTCTGAATAATAAGTTTGCCACGACCTAAAGTACCCCCTAGACGTGACAAGGCGTACAAGACCCCGAAAGACCTCATACAAGCCACTTAGCATGCATAATACAAGATCATAGAAATTAAAGTGATCAAAAGACAATTCATTATCAAAGAGCTTACAAAGGATAGCGGAAGTCTACATATAGTCTCAAAGCCATCTAATACAAGAATAGAAAGAACATTGGGACGTAACCCATACAAATCCAAAGGTAAAGAAACATCAAAGAAATAACAAGACAATGTCCTCGAACATATGAGGACTCACCAAGTCTTCAAGTCTCTATGTACTCACTAGCCACGAACGGGATGAGAAGAATCGCCAAGCCCTACATTATGAGACAATGTAAGCAAAAGTATGTGTTAGTACATGGAATGTACCAAGTATGATGGGAATGAAATAAAACATGAGACATGATCATAAGGGGACATAATCTAAAACATGAAATGCATGACCAAGTTAAAACATAGTAAAATCATTTAAGAAGATTCATAAATCATGAACACGGTCAATGCATCTTTAAATCATAAAGGAAGCTTCATAAAATATTAGTAATTTACTTAGTTCATTATTGTGAGAAGTGAGCCTTAACCGACATAGACCATGTGAATTATAACATGGAATCTGGAATATCCCTCATACGAAAGAAGGGGAAACTACTTGCCAAGGTAGAATCCGTACACACACCATCGTTTACTAAAGTGGATCCACTAGCTAATGTCTATCAAAGACAATCATCCTATGGGGGCACATAGGTATGGGATAAGGAGATTGCTACTAGGAACCCAGCCTCTACTACGGTAGAGCTCCCATCTTGATATCCTCTCGGTGCTAAGCATAATTTCCACGGAATAATCATAATTCATCTTATCTTTAGTAGACATGGGTATTCGCCTCTTGTCTTATCATTAGAATAGCTCCATAGACCATGCGTGAGAAAACCTTTCACCATCCATGATCTTTTCATAATAGCTTTATAAGGCCCATAGTCATTAAAACTCCATACTAGAAGTGCCATACTACTAATGAAAATAGTTTTGAAAGCGTGATCTATGATCATTGATGGTATAACCGGCTACCATACTAATCAAGATCTAAATTGGGAAAATAGCCCAGCATTGATGGAAAATCTTGATGCCATTCACGTCATGTGGCCAAGCTTCATAGAACATATATATACCTTCATCCATAAGCTTACTTGAGTCATAAACATTGTTTTCATAAAAACATGCATAATTTCTTAAAAGATATTCATAAATTCATGTAAATTAGGGTTCATAGTCAAAATCCATAGATCAATGCATGGGTTCTCATGGAATTTGTTGAAGAGCATGTAATAAAGTCTAAATCATCAAAATAAGATCAAAGTCAATCAATTGAATCCATACAAATAGAACCCATGAGGAATTGAATCAAAACCTAATCAATTGGAGAATTGAATTGGAGAATTTGAAGAAACCTTGGGGCTCAATAGGTAAATGGAACCCATTGATGAACTCCCTACATACCTTGATTGAAGCCCTATGCAATGATGAAGAAAGGAGACTTGAAGAACCCTAGCTTCTTCTTCTTCTTCTTCTTTGATTCTTGAGAGAGAAATATTTGAGGAAACTTGGAGGGAGTTGGAAGAGATTTAAAATGAATATAATTAGGCATAGAAGGATTATATAGTGCTTAGGATTATAGGGTAACCAACTTTACTTAGGAATTAAACATTTAGGGAAAAGACCAAAAAGCCCTTAAAAAATAATTGTTGGACCCTCCACCAACAACTTGACCTACGGTTGGTAGGTCAACCAACGAGCCGTAGGTCCAAGTCGTAGGTTACACTGTTTGGAGCCTTAAAAATTGCTCAAAATTTGCTGAATTTCCCAGGTTGATCCACGACACCACCTACGGTTGGTAGGTCAACCAACAAGCCGTAGGTGATGTCGTTGGTACTGCCCCAAAGTTGAAATGCTGCCTTTTTGTCCCCTTTTAAAATCCGAGATGTTGCACACTTGAAGGTACTTTTAGAACTGTTGTCTAAATTGTGAATTCGCTTGAAAATATTTGCTCACGCTTCAAGAGGTAATTCTTGAATTAAATTTCAGATAGTTTATGTGTTCTAGCATATACGTATATTGGTTATCTATTATTCATTTAAGCATTGTGATTTTGATATGCTTCCGATGTGCATATAGTTTTCCAACAACTAGCATCATGAGCCACGCTTACCTCTAATAACTAGATAGCATGATGTATAATCGTGCATGTGTTTGTTCGTATACTTGAATATACTGTCTTTTCGCATCAATTTGTTCCTGAGATTGGAAACACTTTGTGTAGATTATTAACTGTGATATCAAATTATCATTGCGTATTGGAAAGAATTATTTGCCTTGACATTGGAAGATGGGTTATTACTCTATGTACTGCAAAGATAGAAGAAAGTAATAATGGTGGCTACAATAAAGAAAAGCTGCAAAAAAAATTCGGTATACGGCTTCGAAAAATATGTTGTATTGTTCCAAAATAGGTTACATGGATTTCTTGTAATTAGGCCAGAAAATAATTTCAAGAATTTTGTTTTCTGAAAAAAGAAAAAAAAAAAAAAGTGGCTGCCACATTCAGGCGAGCCTAAGGTTTTTTTAAAAAAAAATAATTGCAAATAGGAACATGTTGTTTTGAACAATTGTTTGTTTATTCACTGTTAAAGTGAAAGTTGGTTGCCTTGTTTTGTTTGCAGTTTTTGTATGTGTATTTAATATTTTTGATTAATTACATGAAAAGAGTCTTTTTCTTACCGTTTATTATAAATTAAATATTTTGTAATAATAAATAGTTACCATTAAAATGGTTTATTTATTTGGTATCATTGAAATTTTTAAAAGTTATATATGTGTGAGGTTATGTAAGTACATGGATTGAGAATTATGATTTTAAAAAATAGGATCTAAGAAAGTGATCTATTTATTGGAATCATTAGAATATCCTCAATGCATCATGTATAAATTGTTCTAAGTAAATGCTAGTAGTAAATATTTATTTACATAAATGGTGATTTACCATAAGATAGTAGTAATACTTAATTAATTCATGAGAAGAGATATTTAAGGTTTTCACCTATTCAAAAAGGAAAAACATAATATCTTCAATTCTTAGATGTATTAATCAAGAGGACAATTTGATATAAGGTGTTGTGTGTCTTAGCCAAAGAAAGGGCACAATGTATGTCTTATGCTCATGAGATAATTATTAAAAGAGAATGAAAATATGAATCAAGTTATTTTAATCTTTAGCAATGCCTAAAATGATTATTTTTCAAATTTAGTCATAGTTTAGGCGGTCATGATTATTTTTTAATTCTGATTGACTTGAAATTTGATAGTTCCACCGAAAATTATTAAGATGATTTTTAGGTAGTTTGTTAAATTAAAATTTGATTTGAATGTGATAAGGCCATTCTTCATGTCAGTTATATTTATCTTGAATCTGGATATAATTACACATGGTGATTTAACATGAATTGATATGTGATAAGAATGTAGGTCAAATGTTTTAATTCCTAAAGATGCTTAAATCACTTTAATTAGAATTTGGTCGTAACTTTGGAAATAATTTTTTTTAGGCTCCAATTGACCTGAAATTTGATAAGTTCATTCGAAACGGCCTACCAAGAAATGCTCAGAGCTATGAAGTGATTTAGCAATTGAGGTCATTTAGATGAGTTTCTTTAGATATTTTTTTGTATCTTGAAAATTAATTTTAACAAAAATTACTCGACTACGATATAGTGGTGATAGAGTTTGTTCTCTATGGTCTTTATGATGAAATTTTAGTGAAGTATTAAGTTCATTTGTTGGCTTTAGACCTTCCTCCATATCGGATGAAATTAATACAAGTCACTAGATTTAATCTGATCTCTAGTTTTGATAATCTGTATTGACTCTCACTATCTGAGTAATATATAATTGGATCAATGGATCTAGGGATATTGACATTCACTTGGCTTAAATTAACATATACTCCTCATCTGAGTTAGCTTTTGTTCTAAATTTATTAGAGTGAGTATCTGACACCACATATGTATATATGTTGTATGAGTAGCTAGTTTTTCTTCAAAATTTATCGTTCAAGATGCATGAATATCTATGAGGTATGTTTTGAATTTTAATATTCAATGTACACATAAATATGCTGATTTTTTAAAAATAGTATTTAGATATTGTAAATAGTTTTTAGAATTTTGATCTTTATTCTTGATTCGTGTATCTATTTCACAAATGATAATACGTGATAAGAATTACTCAACAAAATATTTTAAATTTTATTTTGGCCAAATAACATTTCAATCAAATTGATCATAGTTTTGGAATTCAAAAAAAGGAGACTCTGATTGATCTGAAATTTGGTAGATTCATAAGAACGACCTAGTAAGAAATAATTTTTTTCCGGATCGTTATATGAGTTTTTGGTCATATATAGTTATAAGGGTCCCTCCCTTGATTACCAAGATTGAATAGTAGTGAAGTATTAGTTTTTTTTACTGGCTTAGACCTTCCTCCATATCGGATGAAATTAATACAAGTCACTATGTATTTAATCGCTAGTTATGATAATTTGTATTAACTCTCCTAAACTAAGTAATATATGATTAGATCAATGTAACTAAGGTGATTTTCACTTGACTTAAACTAACAATACACTCTCCATCTAAGTTAGGTTTGTATAAATTTATGAACTGCATAATCGGTCATTGTACATGTATATTGCATGAGTAGTTCTCCAATCCCATCGATTGGCTATTCAAGATGCATCGATATATATGTATAAATGAGCCCTGGATTTTGTTATTTAGGATTATTCGATATATTATGATCTACTTAATATATTATATCTCAAATTCTCAATAGACTTTGCAGACCCAGTTAGTACTACTCAAGAATTTCTTTCGATACAGATAAGGTATTAATTCAAAAAAATGCATTGTACATGTACCTTATGTTAGAAGGAATTATTTTCAGTTTCTAACTAGATAAGAGATGGATACTTAATATATTTTTCTTGTAACTCTCCTATAATTGAGTTTGATGAATATTTTATCTCTTGTGGTATATTGATGCATGAATTTTTTATTAGTATTATCTCTCATGAATTGAATTATATTAATCTATTTCATAAGAGAAAATGTCTTTTAAATTGAATGAAACTTATTTGTACATTAGCGTCTAAGTCATTTACTCTGAATAGAACTTCGAGGTTGGTTAAAGGATGGACATAACTGTTCATTGAAAGTGAAGTCACTATCAACATATGAGTCCTATTTAGAAGGAAAAATTACTAAGAGACCTTTCCACTTAAAAGGAAATAGAAGTAGTGATAAGTTAGAATTAATCTATTCTGATTTCTGTGGTAAATGAACATTCAGGCAAGATGTGAATTTGAGTATTCTGAGACTTTCACAGAAGGTAACTCATGATATGAATATATAATTTCTGATGCTTTGTAAGTCTGAATGTCTTGATAATCTCAAAATATTTAAGACAAAAATGAAAATAGCATCATGAAAAATATATAAAGTCACTACAATCTGATTGTAGTGACGTATACCTCTTTGCAGAGCTCATGAGTCACTTATCTGATAGAATAATTGTATTTCAATTGTCTACACCAGACATTCTATAATAGATTGGTGAAAAAGAGAAAAGAAATAGACTCTTATAAAGATGATAAGATTAATGATTGACTTATTCATGGTTGTTTTGTTTCTTTTGGGATATGTTCTAAGAACTACATATCACATTCTGAATTCAATTCCTTTCAAATCAGTACATTGGACAACTATAGAACTAGTGTTGATTTGATGTAAGTCTAATATGTGACATGTTCAGATATAGAATTGTCCAGTACATGTGCTGAGAGGGAGAATAAACGAAATGGAATTAAGAATGAAATGTGTGCTAATTGGATATCAAAAAAGAATGAAAGAAGGTTTATTTTATAGTCCTAAAGAAAATAAGACAATTGTTAACACAATTGTCAGATTTGTAGAAAAAAGACCATTTAGTAAACCATGTTCCTAGAAGTAAACTAGACTTACAGGAACTGAACAAAGAAATAACAAATGAGTCAAATTGTAAATCCAGATACTCTAGAACATCTAACTGCTATGTCAGAATAGACGTTCCATTGCATTTAAGTAGTGGGAGAAGCGTTACTAGACATAACAAAATTTACTACTTCATGTAGTGGGAGTGATATTGAGCAAATTAAAGAACACTACATGAAAAGATTGTTAATATTTCAATACCGAAAGGTTTTGAGGAAAATTTTAAGATTCAAGAATATGAAAGTGTGACTATTGGAGTAGTACTTAGTCGTAGTGGGAGAATCATAACGAAGATTGATTTGTTTTGTATGCTTGAGAGATCTTTCATGATAGAACTCTTGAAAAGAAGTAAACTCTTGGATATTTCATGATAATGTCCCTCAAGATCTAGTACAAAATTAATTTGTTACGACGAAACACTACTAGATGAAATTGCATGAGAAAAAAACTTGGTAAAAAAATTCTTTCAATAAGAATTAAAGGAATACCTGTAAAAGTTGTAAATGCATAGTTAAGAATCTAAGTGGGAGATTGTTATGGAATATACTATTAATCATGTGTTTAGGCATAGTATTCTAACAATTTTTAAGATTAAACATTTAAGTGAGAGATTGTTAGGGTACATACTATTAACCATGCATTTAGATATAGTAAAGTATAACAATTGTGATGGTTAAAAGTCTAAGTGGGAGATTGTTGAGATATATACTATTAACCATATATTTAGATATAATATTTATTATAGAATAAATATTTATTCAGTTTTAATAGATCATATATTCGTTTATGGTGTCTGTTTACTTATATAATAGATGATTTAGTGTATAAAGTTTTAGCTTATACATAGAGGATTAAGTCATCGGTTCTTATAAGTATAAAAAAATTTGTTCACAATCTAGGATGGAAATTTGACATGCCATCGGTACTATTGTAGCACAAAATTATATATAATTTATCTTGATTATGGGAATGGTATAGTTCCAACTTCTTGTGCTAGTGCTTTTTGTATGTATTGAACGGGACTAAGTAGAGATAGTTGTTTTAGACTGACGGACAAAAACGTATTCTCTAAGCCGTTAAATGTACATATATTCTCAATCCTGGTATAACTATTATGATCTGTATATATTAATTATCTTTTTGAATTATTAAAAGGTGAGATTCCGTGATAGGTCAATATGCCTGATAGATTGAATGATAATAATATATATTGGTGAAATAATAAGTTAGTTGATGGAATCCATGTCTCGTTATAGAGATTGATGATATGACTTTTTGAGAAGATTATATGTTTTCATCGTGTTAAACCTTGCAAGTGCATTATTGAATCTGACACATGAAATAAGTTAAGTAGTGATCTAAAGGAAATTAGCCATTGAATTAAATTCATCAGTAATTGAATGTATTGATTAGTATCTGTAATCTTAACATGGGAATTACATAAGTGTTTAATGGGGAATTTCGAAATATAAATAGAGAAATGTAATTACGAATTTCTACTGAAATGATTTGTAATTTATTTTGGTAAGAATAATTCAAATTAATTATTTGAAATTATTTTCTTAATAGGATGCCTCAATATTTAATTTTGTGGTCCCTATAGTGCACATATTTAACTAGAACTCATAATTCAATTTCTATGGGTAAAGGAAGAATAAAAAAACAGGGTTTTCTTCTCCTTTTTGGACTAAGAGGAAATCTCTATAAAGGGATTCTCCTAACCTAGAAAGGGAATAAGGTTTTCTATACAATATTTGCCCATCGAAGTATTGAAAGAGTTCGATTGTGAACTTGGGATCACTGTAGAAGACCGCAGAACTGCCGTCTAATTCGCTTGAAGGTATTTTGATAACTATCGTCTAAATTATAGATTTGCTTGAAGATACTTGCTCATACTTCAAGATATAATTCTTGAATTAAATTTTAGAAAGTTTATGTCACGCCCCAAGGCTACCCCCTAGGCGCAACACGGTGCTTAGTGTCACAAGTGACCCACATCTAACCCATGGCATGGCATATCTATACAAGTTCAATTAAAACATGCACTGTGTGGAAGCTAAAAATAGTTTAATATCTTAAATGGGGAAAAACCCAACATGTCTGAATATATAAAATATATGAAGAGTATAGTGATGACTGAAAACAACACTAACAACTCAAGTTAAATCTAATCTAAGTATGAAAGCCTCTAACTGATCTGAGTTGCTGGGACATGCCCCCAGCTAACTCTTACAAGACTGAAATTGAAAAGTAAAGCATATCTATCATCCTCGAACTATGAGGACTCACCACTGAAGTTGCTGAGCATGGACTGGAAATCAAGCTAAGCGTGGTCTGGATGCAAAGCGCCTGAACCTACTTCATACAACGATGTAGCGCAAAAGTATGCGTCAGTACTTTGAATGTACTGAGCCTGAGGGATAAATGCTAAGCTGAACAATATAAAAATTGAACATGAAAATAAATATACTGAAGCATAACTGAAGCTGAGCTAGATGCAATGACCAAGTACTAATCATGAAGATATAACATGCTGAATTGAATACTGAAATACATACCGAATACATGGTCAATGCAACATGAATCTGAATGTGGGAGATACTATAAACCATCATAAACAATGTGAGCTAAACGTGGAGTCTGATTTATATGCCCCATCGAGAGGACCCAATATACCTTGCCAGGGTATAAATGCATGACTGTGGCGTGATCACCAAAACTGATGCCCAACAGAGGAGACTTATAAACTTATGATGGCACATAGTTTCAAGACTTGAGGGTACATTGAACCCTAGTCCAACTCGGTGCTAAGTTTACTCTGAACTGAATATAATGCTAAAAATGCAACTGTAATACTGGATAGCTCAAAATACTGATAATTATTTGAGAATGCATCATACATATACTGAAAGGTATAGCATTCGAATTCTAAAGCATGATTATCTGACTAATCTAGCTAGCAAATATAATTCATGAAATATGGATAATTAACAAAAGCTAGGGTTTCTGAGTTTTATACATGGGACTATACATGTAATTAATATCATAGAAACTATAGCAGTTAAATTACATTCAATCCATAAGATTTAGGAACCCTAGGTCTGAATAATTTATGGAGAAGCTGAAGATTTGACTGAATTCTAGGGACCTAATAGGTGAAAGTAACCCACTAGTGAAATCCCACATACCCGGTGAAGAAAACTATGGAGAAATCCTTTAGATTTTAGGGCTGAAGTTGAAGGAAAGCTCTGATTGTTCTTGAGAGAAAATTGTCGCATGTTTCTCTTCTTTTCTTTCTAAGTCTGATGATTTTAGGAGAATGAATGTTTTAGGTAGTTTCTGACTAATTAATTAGGCTTAGACTAAGTAAAATGACGTAGTTTAAGTACCAAACGATGTAGTTTAAGTATCAAATGTGTAGGGGAAAAGACCAAAATGACCCTCACTTAAAACTTACGAGATGACTGTCAAGAGGGGCTTCACAAGTAGTCTAAGCCATCATGGCCCATCTAGTGGGTCGTGATGTTGCCCTGCTCGATAGATCTTCGCTAAAATGAGCATAACATTTTACTCTAGACTCGAAAATAGGCAAACTTTTAGTGGCATTGGAAAGAGGACTCAAAAAAGACCTTTAATTTGATAGGTCATCGACCACCTAATTCATTTTGTGCTAAGAGATATGATCATTTGAAGTTGGCCAAAAACTGAAAACCTAATAAGTCCCTTTCACGGACAACGTCACTGTCCGTGTGAAGCCTCACGGACCGTCTAGGCCTCTATGGTCCTTCACAGTGGCCTTGTGGTGCAACCTCACTGTCTGGGTGACTTGTACAGACCCTAGATGGGCCGTCCAAGTCACCACGGGCCGTCTAAGGCAACTCTAGGTGATTCCTACCTAGGGGAAGTCCTGGATGGTTTCACGATGCCCTTAACAGGTCGTGGACCCTTAAAGGGACCGTCTAGGGTGCCGTGAAGGGTCCATGGTCCATTTTGGGTTCGTGGACTTTCCTGTTTGTCCTTTCTTGCCCTTTTCTCGAAGTCCGGGGTGTTACAATATCTCCCCCTTGGGATCATTTGTCCACGAATGAAGACTAAATAAGCTTAATTTGGAGGGAAAGAGTTGCAATCCCTACCAACTGAGTACTAGAAACTGATATCTAACTAAGTTGAGTCCTATGGACATGAAAACATGCTGAAATGCAAGAATAGCTGAGGGAACATGATACTGAGACTGAATTACATGAGAGTAAACTGAGAGAGTAGAGAGGAACTATTACCTCAAGCTGAAACTGAATCGGAGGAGAAGAGGTGAGGGTACTTAGCCATCATGGCTGCTTCGGCTTTCCAAGTAGCTCTCTCTATGGATTGATTCCTCCACAAAACCTTTACTAAGCGGTTTCTTTATTTCTCAACCTACGAACTTGACGGTCAAGAATCTCAATTGGAACCTCCTCATAGGCGAGGCTATCCTTCACAGCCACACTCTCTAAAGGTAATATCGATGCCGGATCACCCATGCACTTCTTCAACAAGGAAAAGTGAAAGACTGGGTGAACCGCTGCTAGTTCTGCTATCAATTCTAACTCATAAGCCACATTACCAACCCTTTTCAGGATTCTGTAAGGACCTACATACCTGGGACTGATCTTCCCTTTCTTTCCAAATGTCATCACCCCTTTCATGGGTGACACCTTCAGGAAAACCCAATCATTGATTTCGAACTCTAAGTACATCCTCCTCACATCTACATAGGACTTCTGATGAATATGAGCTGTCTTTAGTCTATCTCTGATGAGCTAAAATTTCTCCATAGCCTCATGAACTGAATCTGGCCCAACCAAGGCTGCTTCACCTACTTCGAACCAACCAACCAGAGACCTGCATCTACGCCCATATAGTGTCTCATAAGGGGCCATCTAAATGCTGGAATGGAAATTGTTATTATAGGTGAACTCTATGAGAGGTAGGTGATCATCCCAACTACCCTTGAAATCGATCACACAAGCTCTCAACATGTCCTCTAAGGTCTGAATGGTATACTCTGCCTGACCATCCGTCTGCGAATGAAATGTTGTACTGAGATTTACCTGAGTACCAAGGCCTTTTTGAAATGACCTCCAGAAATTAGATGTAAACTAAGGACCCTTATCTGAGATGATCAATAAGGGAACCCCATGCAACCTAACTATCTCGTTGATGTAGATTCTGGCGTAGTTGTCCGCTGAATCTATAGTCTTGATAGCCAAGAAGTGAGCTAACTTAGTGACTCTGTCCACTATCACCGAAATGGAGTCATGTTGTCTGCGAGTATGAGGTAAAACCATAATGAAATCCATGTTTATCAGTTCCCACTTCCACGTAGGAATGGTAATCTCCTGAGTCACACCTCCTGGTTTTTGATGTTCTACTTTAACTTGCTGACATTTGGGACACTTTGCCACAAAATCTGTGATGTCCCTCTTCATGTCGTTCCACCAATAGACTTTCTGTAGATCACGGTACATCTTAGTAGCACCTGGATGAATAGAATATCTGGAATTATGGGCTTCTGTAAGGATGTGTTGCCTCAACTCACCCACATTAGGGACACATAAACACCCTTGTAACGAAGCACACCATTTCCCCCTTGGGAGAAAACCTCAACTCTCTGTTGATGAACTGCACTTTTCAACTGTAGAAATATAGGATCACTATCCTATTTCTCCTTAACCTCTGCTACCAATGAAGATCCTGATTCATTCTGCACTATCATACACCATCTGACATGTCCATAAAGCAAACTCCTAAGCGGGCAAGCCGGTGAACATCTCTGGCTAATTCTTTCTTCTCTTCCTCAATATGTGCCACACTACCCATGGATAGTCTGTTAAGGGCATCAGCCACTACATTGGCCTTACCCGGATGGTAGAGCACATTCATGTCATAGTCTTTGAGGAATTCAAGCCATCTTCTCTGATGAAGATTCAACTCTTTCTGGGTGAACACATATTGGAGGCTCTTATGATCTTTGAACACATCAACATGAACACCATACAAGTAGTGTCTCTAAATCTTTAGGGCAAACACGACGGCGGCAAGCTCGAGGTTATGAGTCGGGTAGTTCTTCTCATGGACCTTAAGTTGTTTGGAAGCATAAGCTCTTACCTTACCCTACTGCATCAACACACAACCTAGGCCGACCCTTAATGCATCACAATAAACCACATATCCGCCTGAACCCTCTGGTAGAGTCAAGACAAGAGTTGTAGTCAACCTAATCTTTAGTTCTAAGAAGCCTTTCTCACACTCATCTGACCACTAAAACTTGACCTTTTTCTTAGTCAACTTGGTCAATGGGGCAGTTATGGATGAAAATCCTTCAACAAACCTCATGTTGTAACCGTCCAAACCCAAGAAACTTCTAATATCAACCGGAGATGTGGGTTTGGTCCAGTGCTTTACTGCCTCAATTTTTTGAGAATCCACTCAGATCCCTTCGCTGGATACCACATGACCAAGAAAAGCGATCGACTGTAACTAGAATTCACATTTGCTGAACTTAGCAAATAGCTGGCGATCTTTGAAGGTTTGCAGGACAACTCTCAAATGAGCCGCATGCTCTTCCTCATTTCAAGAATAAACGAGGATATCATCAATAAAGATGATGACGAATAAGTCCAAATACTGTTTTAACACCCTGTTCATTAAGTCCATGAAAGCTGCAGGAGCATTTGTTAGTCCAAAAGACATAACTACAAATTCATAGTGACAATAGCGAGTCCTAAAGGCTATCTTCAGAATGTCACTATCTCTTACTCTGAGCTGATGATAGCCGAATCTGAGGTCTATCTTAGAAAAGAAATTAGCATCCTGAAGCAGGTCGAACAAGTCATCAATCCTGGGGATGGGATATTTATTCTTAATTGTGACTTTGTTCAACTGACGATAGTCAATGCACATCCTGAGAGAACCGTCTTTATTACTTACAAACAATACTGGAGCACCCCTTAGAGAGATATTGGGTCTGATGAAGCCCTTGTCTATAAGGAGGAATTGAAATAGGCTGGGTATCTGGAAGGAGATCTATTCCGAAGTTGATTTCCCTTTCGGGAGGAACTCTGGGAAGCTCTTTTGGAAACACTTCTGGAAACTCTTTCACCACTGAGATTTACTCAAGAGTTGGGGTTTCAGAGTTTGAGTTCGTAACCCAAACAAGATGGTAGATATACCCTTTGGAAATCATTCTCCTAGCCTTAAGGTTATAGATAAATTGACCTACAGGTACTGAGTTACTACCCTTCCACTCTAAGACTGGCTCATTTAAATTTCTTGACCTTGGCCTCCCTAAGCTCAAGTGGGAAAACCCGATCCAGAAAAGCAGTCTTGAAAAGATTCCAACTCACCGGACCTGCATTAGTACCACGAGATTCCTTCCACTGCTGGTACCAAGTGTAGACCACTCCCTTCAACTGATAGGCGGCCAAATTTTCACTCTCTACTGGAGTGACACCCATAATGTCTGTTACTTTCTGGATGTCGTCAAGAAACTCTTGTGAATCCTCTTCTGACTTAAACCCATGAAACTCCGGAGGGTTCATCCGAGTGAAGCCTTGGATTCTTGTTGCAGCAGTGTTAGTCTACGGTGGAGTTGGGGCAACAGCCTACTGATTGACTTGTGTGGTCATGGCCTGAGCAAGCACTTAGAAAGCAGCCCTGAACTCGGCATGCGTGACTTGCTCATTCAATGGGTCTGCTAGAGCTGCTAGCTGATTCCTGGCGTTAGCTCTTCTGGGAGGCATTTTCTTAAATGCAAAGAGCAGGAGTTTGAAGCAGATTAAATAGAGTTTATAATCTATGGCACGAGCTGGAAAAGAAAGAATGGAAGTTTTTCCTAACGACATCTCATAGCTCGTCTCCCATAAGTGTGGCGCGCTTCAAACCCATGAAGAAGGCCCTACTTGACGCAACTTTTAGATATCCTAGGACACTTAAACCTGATGCTCTGATACCAAGTTTGTCATACCACGAGGCTACCCCTAGGCGCAACACGGTTCTTAGTGTCACAAGTGACCCTAAGCTAACCCATGGCAAGGCATATCTATTCAAGTACAATAAAAAAAATGCACTGTGCGGAAGCTAAAATAGTTTAATATCTGAAATGGGGAAAAACCCAACATGTCTGAATATATAAAATATATAAAGAGTATAATGATGACTCAAAACAACACTAACAACTCAAGTTGAATCTAATCTATGTCTGAAAGCCTCTAACTGATCTGAGTTGCTGGGGCATGCCCCAAGCTAACTCTGACAAGTGATTACTGAAGAGTAAAACATGTCTATCGTCCTTGAACTATGAGCACTCACCACTGAAGTTGTTGAGTACGGACTAGAAGTTGAGCTAAGCGCGGTGAGGATGCTGAGCGCCTGAACCTATATCATATAACGATGTAGCGCAAATGTATGCGTAAGTACTTTGAATGTACTGAGCATGAGGGATATATGCTAAGCTGAACAATATAAAAACTGAATATGGAAATAGATATACTGAAGCAAAACTGAAAGCTGAGCTGGAAGCAATGACCAAGTACTAATCATGAAGATATAACATGATCAACTGAATACTGAAATACATACTGAATACATGGTCAATGCAACATGAATCTAACTATGGGAGAAAACTGTCGCCTCTTTCTCTTCTTTTCTTTCTAAATCTGATTATTTTAGGAGAATGAATGTTTTAGGAAGTTTATGACTAATTAATTAGGCTTAGACTAAGTAAAACGACATAGTTTAAGTACCAAACGACGTTGTTTAAGTACCAAATGCATAGAGGAAAGACCAGTACGACCCTCACTTAAAACTGACGAGGTGACTGTCAAGAGGGGCTTCACGACCCGTCTAAGGCATCATGGCCCGTCTAGTGAGTCGTGATGCTGCCCTGCCCGACAGAGCTTCACTAAACGAGCATAACCTTTTATTCCGAGCTCAAAATTAGGAAACCTTGGTGGCGTTGGAGAGAGGACTCAAAGAACTTTAATTTTATAGGTCATGGGCCACCTAATTCATTTTGTGCAAAGAGATATGATCGTTTAAAGTTGGCCAAAAACTCAAAACATGATAAGTCCCTTTCACGGACGACTTCATGGTCCGTGTGAAGCCTCACAGACCGTCTAGGCGTCTGTGCAATCTCACTCTCTGAGTGACTTGTACGGACCCGTAGACAGGCCATCAAAGTCACCACGGGCCGTCTAAGACGCCGTCTAGGTTAATCTTGCCTAGGGGCAGTTCTGCATGGTCTCATGATGCCCTTAATGGGTCGTGGGTCCCTAAACAGACCGTCTAGGGTGACGTGAAGGGTCAATGGTCCATTTTGGATTCGTGGACTTGTTCGTTTATCCTTTTTTGCCCTTTCCCAAAGTCTGAGGTGTTACCATTTATGTGTTCTAGCATAATTGTATGTATTCTAGCATAAACGTATATTGGTCATCTATTATTTATGTAAGCATTATGATTCTGATATGTTTCCACTGTACATATAATTTTCTAACTCTTTAGAGTTCTTATTTATCAAGATGAGAAAAAAGAAAAAGTCATGTTGTTACCAAACTCGATCCATGGCGTTGTAAAAGATCCATGATAGCGATAGTGGCTCACAAATTTTAGGAAGCCAATAGATTTTCAGAATCTAGAGTTGAATTCAAGGATGTGATGAACTATTTGGTTTCAACATTCTTGTCAATGTCCTGATCATCGACTCAGAGGTTCATGCATTGCACATTGGAACAAAATACTATTATTTTTGGCTTACCCAAATTCATTTTTACAAGACCATTTACTTGGTGTCCTAAATGTCAAGCTAGCTGCTGGAATGTTTACTAAAACTCTCAACATTGTTGATGTCATTAGTTCTTGTAAGATTTCGACCCATCGCGATTATCTTAAGACTTGGTAAATGCAAGGGTTCGTTAATATTTGGACTCACCAAACACCGCAAGACTACAGTTGGTATTGGAAAAAGATCAATGCTTTGAAGGAGATGATGAAGGGATGGTACTCGCAAGGGGGATACCAGTTATCTCATAATGGCCAATATTCTATTATAGGGAGCTATAATGCTATTTTGGGGTAGCAGTGGTGACTAAATATTGTAGTCTCAATATCATGAAATCAACCAATGCATGAACACATGAGCACATATGCACATACATGGTCCTCTCATGGAACCATAACACATACATTGTCCTCTCTGTTATACCCCATTTTAACTCGCGTCAAATAGTGTATAACATATTAGTGATTCCTAAATTAATTAACTTAAGGAGTTGCCACCTAATTATTTTTAAGCTAAATTAGGACATCTAAATATTTAACTAATGTAATTCTAAAATTAACTCCAACTAATGATCTACTTAACTTATTTGATTCTAGGTAAGGGTTCTAGTTATCCTAAAGGAAAGGGGTTAAGTGTCACGATCCAAAAACCGTGGTGTGATGGCACTTGTCCAATCCCACCAGGGCAAGTCAGCCAAAACCCAACAATAAAGAAAATAGCATAAATAAAGAAGAGAAGAATCAAGCGAAAGTCTTTCAAACTTAAACAAAACCAACCCAAGACTGGTTGTCACATGTACAAGCCACTATTACAGAAGTTAAAAGAAAATACAGGTCTCAAATCCTTGTATCTCAAATAGAAACAAAGAGAAAAGTAGCAAGGCCGAGAGAGATCGCCAACATCGAACGGCTACCTCTCAAATGTCCTCAAAAAGCCTCGGAGAAGGAGAAGAAAGGCTAGATCAAGGTCCGGGCTCGCAACCTACATAAGTGTAGAAGCAAGGGTGAGTACCATATAACACGGTACCCAGCAAATCAACTAATAAAACGAGTCAAATCTAATAGAATCACAAAACCCTGACTTCTAATCGAACCTCCGATAACTACAACCTGCACAAAAAATCAGCCCAACCTAACAAATTCCAATCCACAGTTCAAATAATACAAAAGTCAACGACAGCTAAACAACATCAACGAAAGAACTCATCTCAGTGTCAATATATCAATCCCAGAGTCGAAAGGCATAAACATAACACCACAATTATAAGGATCAGACAATGTAATGCAATGCAATGACAAGTAGAGTAATGCATGTCTATCCTACTATACACATCTGCTAAATCACAGATCGGAACCCATGGGGCCCACACATGGACCATGTATCTGCCGAAACCATTTCCCATCGGCATAATCATCAATCGTGGAACCATTTCCCATTGGCATCGCCAGAACCATTTCCCATTGGCATAATTATCAATCGCTGGAACCATTTCCCATCGGCATAAACCATAACTCGCCTGAACCATTTCCCATCGGCATAATCATCAAAGTGTCTCATCATAGTGTTTCCAAAAACAATGCACATAAGCATGTTCACACAAATAATGAGAAGAATGATAGTGCTCACAGTGATAAACGCAATTCATATCAATGTAAATCACGTCACACTATCAACAATATATCAACATCATCAAATACATCAACCAAAACAAGATCAATTTCCTAGTCTCCATTTCACTACTACTTCCATCACAAGTAGGATCGATCGCTAAGCAAGGGCTTTCAAGTCTAGTCCCATAGTTCACGATGAGCAAAAGACATATTCAACACGTACATAATCACATTGAGGCTATCATAGCAACTCATCAATTACACAACAATATCAAGTTCATGGCCCATCACACTTTGGCCTATCACTTTAGCACACAAAGCCATTTTATTACCTTGCCGGTCAATTTTAGATTGATTCATACAAGAATTCACTCATACCTCAATCCCATTACTCCCCAACGCAATCAAGAAAGGAAGTCAGAATTTTAAGAGAATTACAAGCTTTCAAGAGTTCACTTGCCTTAATTGAATTCGCAATCAATCAACAACCGGAGCTTTTCCCTTTCGAGAGCAATCCAAAGCAACACAATCTTTTCAATTTATGAAACCCAATCAAAATTTGGGTCTAACAATGCCAAGTACACAAAATTCGAAAAGAAAAGGTAAAATAATCCAAAAATCCGAGTTCAAAAATGGGGTTTGAATCCAGAAATTCTAACATGACAACGATCCTCAAGGTATTAGCAACCTAATAGTGAAAACCATTTGAAAAATGAAGTCAAAACAGCCCAGAATCCTTACTTTATAAAAAAATCATAGTTCAATCAAAACCCCCAAATTTTCCATTTTAAAACCCTAATTTCCAAGTTAAAATCATGTTTAAAAAATTGGGTAATCATAACGAATGGTTAAAATCACGTACCCACACTGATTCCCAAGAAAAGCCTCTTCAAAAATCGCCCAAGAGAGCTCCAAAATGTTAAAAAAGGAGAAAATGGGACATTTCCCGACTTTACACTGTTTCAGGCATTAATAAACTCCGCGAACGCGGACACTACCTCCGTTAATGCGGAGAACAACACACAGACCCTCCGTGAATGCGGGCCCTACTTCACGAATGCGGAGGTCAAGACAGGGGACCCTCCGTGAACGCGGGCCTTACTCCGCGGACGCTGAGGCTTGCACTCCGTGACCCTCAATGAACACGGGCAACAACCCTCCGCGAATGCGGAGGTCAAAATACACCAGACACAAAACCAGGAACAAACAATTTTTTAGCAATTCAACAAGTCTCCGAATGGACCCTCGGGATTTTTTCGGAACCCCGAGCACACAAACCAGATTCACCCGGAACCCGATAAAGCACAACAAAACTAACTTAAGCTTCAAAAACTCAAACCAAACTCGGAACCTCTAAAAATTCAACCAAGGCCACCCCTAGGCCTAAAATAATCACCCGTATCAAACGGAGTTGTCTGAATCAAATTCTGAGTATCTGATCTCCGAATGTTGACCAAAGTCAACCCTATGATCAAAATTTCACAATTTTCCAACTTAAGACCTCAAATCCACGATACAGCCCCAAAATTGATTTCGGCAACTCTCTTAGACAAAATTCCACATTTTGGAGCTGATGTAATCGATGGAATCCCCATCTGAAACCTTAAACTCCAAATGACCTCAAAATTCACTTTTTGACAACTTAAGCCTTTAGGATTAAAAAATTTCCAAAACCATAACTTAACGAGAATTTTCACAAAACTAACTTCGGACATCAGCCAAACATGACTCAGGGCAACTCTCGGAAGGGATAAAATGGTCACTTTACAAAAATAACCAAAATTTACATTCAGGGTCATTACATTATCCACCACTAAAAACCATGTTCGTCCTCGAACATAAAGTAAAAGAAAGTACCTGAAGCCTCGAAAAGCTGAGGATGTTTGGCACACAGGTCAGACTCGGACTCCCAGGTTGCCTCTCCAGCTAAACAGTGGCCCCACTGCACCTTCACCGAAGTAATCTCCTTGGTCCTAAACTTACGGACCTGTCTATCAAGAATAGTTGTAGGCTCCTCCTCATAAGTCAAATCAGAACCCAACTCCCCAAAATCGAGTGTAATCACATGAGACTCATTCGGGATGTACTTCTGAAGCATAGAAACATGAAACACAGGATGCATAGCTGACAAGCTAGATGGTAAGGCCAACTTATAAGCCACCTCTCCCACTCGGTCAAAAATCTCAAAAGGACCAATGAATCTAGGTCTAAACTTGCCCTTCTTTCCTAATCGCATAACACCCTTCATGGGTGATACTCGGAGCCAAACATGATCTCCCTCCATGAACACTAAATCTCAGACTCTCCAGTTAGCATAACTCTTCAGCCGACTCTGAGCAGTCAACAGACTACCCTGAATCAAACGAATATGATCCATGGCATCTCTAACCAAGTCAGTGTCTAAGGAATCCATCTCTGCCGAATCAAACCATCCAATCGGTGATCTACACCGTCTTCCATACAATGCCTCAAAAGGGTCCATCTGAATGCTAGAATGATAGTTGTTGTTTTAGGCAAACTCTGCTAGGGGCAAATGTTGATCCCACCTAGCACCAAAGTCAATCACACAAGCACGAAGCATATCCTCAAGTACATGAATCGCCCGCTCAGACTGACCATCTGTCTGAGGGTGAAAGGTTGTGTTCATATCAAACCGAGTACCCAAACCATGCTGTAAAGCTATCCAAAAATGTGAGGTGAACAAAGAACCCCGATCTGAAACTATAGATATCGGCACCACATGAAGTCTAACAATCTGAGCGATATAGAGTTAGGCTAACTTCTCCACCGTATACTTCACCCGAACTGGGATGAAATGAGCGGACTTAGTCAGCCTATCAACAACCACCCAAATAGAATCATAACCACCCATGGTGGTAGGTAAACCCACAACAAAGTCCATAGTGATCCGCTCCCACTTCCAAGTAGGAATGGGCATCCTCTGAGACACACCTCCGGGCCGCTGGTGCTCACACTTGACCTGTTGATAGGTCAAAACATCTAGATACGCAATCTGCAATATATCTCTTCATACCACACCACCAGTAATGCTGACTCAGATCATGATACATCTTCGTTGTCCCCGGATGGATAGAATATCTAGAACAATGGGCCTCCTCTAGAATTAGTCTAATAATCTCGCCCACCTTAGGCACACAAATCCGACCTCCAATCCTCAAAACTCCACCAGAGTCAAGTGTAGCCTCCTTGGCTTCACCTATCATCACCTTGTCTCGAATGAGACACAACTTCTCATCCTCGAACTGGCACTCACGAATCTGCTCAACTAAGGAAGAATGGGCCTCAATGAACGCAATCAAACTATCACTCTCCTCAGAAACCTTCAACCTGACAATGTTTTTGGCTAGCCTCTGAACATCCCTAGACAAGGGCCTCATATCAGCACTGATCGCAGCGATACTCCCCATAATAGGAGCCTTCCTACTCAAAGCATCGGCCACCACATTGGCCTTCCCAGGATGATACAAGATAGTCATATCGTAGTCCTTCAGTAACTCAAGCCATCTACGCTGTCTCAAATTCAGATCCCTCTGAATAAAGATGTACTGAAGACTCCGATGATCGGTGAAGACCTCACAATGAACTTCATAGAAGTAGTGCCGCCACAACTTAAGTACAAATACTACCACCGCAAGCTCTAAGTTGTGGGTAGGATAGTTCTTCTCATGAGTCTTCAAATGTCTAGAAGCATAGGCAATACCATTCCCTTTCTGCATCAATACACCTCCCAAGCAACCTCCAGAGGCATCACAATACACGGTAAAACCCACACCCTCCTCGGGCAAGGTCAACATAGGAGCTGAAGTCAACAGGGCCTTGAGCTTTTGAAAGCTCGCCTCAACTAATCGTACTAATGAAAATCCGTAGTCTTTTGAGTCAATCTAGTCAACGGCGCTGCAATAGTAGAGAAGCTATGCACAAACCGTCTATAGTAGCCTGCTAACCCCACAAAACTCTGAATCTCTGTAGGAGAAGTAGGCCTCGTCAAGCCCTTAACTGCCTCAATCTTGGCCGAATCCACCCTAATACCCTCCTTGGACACCACATGTCCCAAGAAAGCCACGGAATCAATCCAAAACTCACACTTGGAGAACTTGGCATACAATTTTTGCTCCCTCAAAGTCTGAAGCACCAACCTCAAGTGACGGACATGATCCTCCTCGATCCTAGAATATAAAAAATGTCATCTATGAAGACTATCATGAAGGAATCCAAGTACTGACGGAACACTCCGTTCATCAACTCCATAAATGCCGCAGGAGCGTTAGTCAGCCCAAAAGACATCACCAATAACTCGTAATGGCCATAACGAGTTCGAAAAGTTGTCGTAGGTATATCTGATGGTCTAATTTTCAACTGGTGATACTCGGATCTCAAGTCGATCTTAGAAAACAACGCCGCACCCTGAAGTTGATAAAAAAAATCATCAATGCGAGGAAAGGGATACTTGTTCTTAACATTTACCTTGTTCAACTGCCTATAATCAATGCACATCCTCATAAAGCCATCTTTCTTCTTCACAAAAAGAACTGGTGCTCCCCAAGGTGACACATTAGGCCGAATAAACCCTTTGCTCAAAAAGTCTTGCAACAGATCCTTCAACTCAGCCAGAGCCATACGATACGGGGCAATAGAGATGGGCTTAGTGCCTGGCTCCAAGTCAATAGCAAAATCAATGTCCCTATTCGGAGGGACACCAGGAAGATTAATAGGGAACACATTAGCAAACTCCTGAACCACAGGAATGGACTCCATGGGAGGTGACTCAACACTAGTATCCCGAATAAAAGCCAAATAGGACAAACACCCTCTATCAATCAACCTCTGGGCTTGGATGTAGGAGATAACCTTACTAGGGTAAGAACCACTAGTACCCTTCCACTCTACCCTCGAAACACCAGGAATCGCTAAGGTGACAGTCTTAGCATGACAATCAAGAATCACATGATAGGGAGAAAGACAATCCATACCCAAAATCACATCAATAACAGGACAAGATCGATACACTCGATCCACCACTAAGGCTCACCCACGGGTGTGGAGACATGCACAGGCACAGGCATACGATCACATACCAAATCAAACACAGATGCAAAATAGGTAGACACATAGGAAAAAGTAGACCCTGGATCAAACAACACAGACACAGATCGATGGCAGACTAGGACAATACATGTGAGGACTGCATCAGAACACTCAACCTCGGGTCTCCCCGGAAAAGCATAACACTGGGCTCCTCTACCACCTCCTGTCTGAGCCTCACCTCTACCTCCACGCTAAGACACAACACCACCACTAGAAGCTCTACCGCCTCTACCTGCGGTCTGACCCCTACCTCGACCTCTAGCCGGAGGCGCTGGATCTCTCTCTAGAGCTGCTGAGTAAGTACGATGGGGTCCTGAATGAGTCAGTAGAGGACACTGTCACATCAAATGACCCGGATCCCCATAAGTATAACACGTCCTCAGAACGGTGATCTGTTGTGATGAACCAGACGAAGTACCACGGCCACTCTGGCCAGAGCCTTGAGACCCATGGGACACCTGACCACCCACAATCGCTGGCATGGAAGCATGAACCGACCTCTGACGCTGAAATGAAGTACCACCTCTATGAGAACCCCTGTCTCCAGACGAGGCACCAAAAAACTGACCACTAGAACGGGCCCTCTTGGAATCCCCAAACTCCTCTCGAACCAACAACTTCGCCTCTCTAGCGATACTCAAGATGGATTGGAATGAGCACCCTCACGGGATGATCTGAACACATAAGATCTGATGGAGAAAGTCAAACCTCTCACAAATATGTGGACCCTCTCCTCCTCATCTGGAACCACAGATGTGGCATGATGAGACAACTGACAGAAATGTGCCTCGTACTCCACAACTGACATGCTACCTAAGTCAAACCCTCAAACCTCAGTCTGCTCTCCTCACGCACACTCCAAGGAATGAATCGATCATGAAAAGCACTGGAGAAAGCATCCCACTCAACAGGAGGAGATCCCACAGGCATGGACTCCACCCAAAACCTCCACCACTCCCTGGCTGGCCCACGGAGCTGGAGAGCAATAAAACGGACACCCCTAGCATCCACCGTCCTAACCGCCTCAAGCATCTCACAGCACAAGGTCAGAAACTCATGAGCATCCTCACTCTTACCACCCTGAAACTGGGGTAGTTTCATCCCCTGAAACCTCTCATAACACTTCTGGTCCTCCACTGTCAAAACAACTCTAGAGCATCCTATGCATCGACAGCTAGCACGGGAACCAATGGTGGCTGACCCACCGGATCCTGAACACCAAGACCCTGATGTTGCTCTGGGGTCTGTGCCCCTGCTTTGGTCTGTGAACCCTGTGGCGTGCCTGCAGCACCCTGAGTAAAACTCTCCATAACTCTCAACATCCTTAATAAGGTGTCCCGAAAGAATGGTTCTGAAAACCCTGGAGGAACCTGGTCCTCACCAACCTCAATCTGTGGCTCTGGGGAAGCCTCTCTACCACGGCCTATAGCAGGTGCCACTCCACGAACACGGCCTCTCCCACGTGGTGCTCCAAGAGCACGGCCCCCAACTCGGGCTCTACCCCTACCTCTGACTGGGGCCTCAACCACTGCCTCGGGGACTGCCTCCCCTCCATCGCTCGAAATAGAAGCTCTGGTCCTTGGCATCTACCAAAACAACACACGACACTCAGCACAAGCGATAAGAGCCACGCACGATAAGAGAGAATGAAATGAAGGAAGTTTCCTAACAGTCCTCATAGCCTCTTGAAGATAAGTACAGGCGTCTCCGTACCGATCCTCGAGACTCTGCTCAAACTTGGCTTGTACACGTGAGACCTATGAAACCTGTCTCTAATACCATTTGTCACGACCCAAAAATCGGGTGTGATAACACTTGTCCTATTCCACCAGGAAAAGTCAGCCAAAACCCAACAATACGAAAAATAGCATAAGAAAGAGTAGAAGAATCAAGCAGAAATCTTACAAACTTAAACAAAACCAACCCAAGACAGGTTGTCACATGTACAAGCCACTATTAGAGAAGTTAAAAGAAAATACAGGTCTCATATCCTTGTATCTCAAATAGAAACAAAGCGAAAAGTAACAAGGTCGAGAGAGATCGCCAACATCGAACGGCTACCTCTCAAATGTCCTCAAAAAGCCCCGGAGAAGGAGAAGAAAGGCTAGATCACGGTCCGGGCTCGGCACCTACACAAGTGTAGAAGCAAGGGTGAGTACCAAACAATACGATACCTAGCAAATCAACTAATAAAATGAGGCAAATCTAATAGAATCACGAAACCCTAACTTCCAACCGAACCTCCGATAACTACAACCTGCACAGAAAATCAGCCCAACCTAACAGATTCCAATCCACAGTTCAAATAATACAAAAGTCAACGACAGATCAACAGCATCAACGAAAGAACTCATCTCAGTATTAATATATCAATCCCAGAGTCACAAGGCATAAACATAACACCACAATTACAAGGATCAGATAATGTAATGCAATGCAATGACAAGTAGAGTAATGCATGTCTGTCCTACGATACACATCCGCTGAATCTCAGATCGGAACCCATGGGGGCCACACATAGACCATGTATCCGCCGAAACCATTTTCCATTGGCATAATTATCAATCGCTGGAACCATTTCCCATCGGCATAAACCATAACTCGCCTGAACCATTTCCCATCGGCATAATCATCAAAGTGTCTCATCATAGTGTTTCCAAAAACAATGCACATAAGCATGTTCACACAAATAATGAGAAGAATGATAGTGCTCACAGTCATAAACGCAATTCATATCAATGTAAATCACGTCACACTATCAACAATATATCAACATCATCAAATACATCAACCAAAACAAGATCAATTTCCTAGTCTCCATTTCACTACTACTTCCATCACAAGTAGGATCGATCGCTAAGCAAGGGCTTTCAAGTCTAGTCCCATAGTTCACGATGAGCAAAAGACATATTCAACACGTTCATAATCACATCGAGGCTATCATAGCAACTCATCAATTACACAACAATATCAAGTTCATGGCCCATCACACTTTGGCCTATCACTTTAGCACACAAACCCATTTTATTACCTTGCCGGTCAATTTTAGATTGATTCATACAAGAATTCACCCATACCTCAATCCCATTACTCCCCAACGCAATTAAGAAAGGAAGTCGAAATTCTAAGAGATTCACAAGGTTTCAAGAGTTCACTTGCCTTAATCGAATTCGCAATCAATCAATCAACCGGAGCTTTTCCCTTCCGAAACCAATCCAAAGTAACACAATCTATTCAATTTATGAAACCCAATCAAAATTCGGGTCTAACAATGCCAAGAACACAAAACTCAGAAAGAAAAGGTAAAATAATCCAAAAATCTTATTTCGAAAATAGGGTTTGAATCCGGAAATTCTTACATGACAATGATCCTCAAGGTATTAGCAACTCAATAGTGAAAACCATTTGAAAAACAGAGTTTAAAACAGCCCACAATCCTTACTTTATCACAAAATCGGAGTTCAATCAAAACCCCCAAATTTTCCATTTTAAAAACCCAATTTCCAAGTTAAAATCATATTTAAAATATTGGGTAATCATAGCCAAGGGTTAAAATCATGTACCCACACTGATTCCCAAGAAAAGCCTCTTCAAAAATCACCCAAGAGAGCTCCAAAATGTTAAAAATGGAGAACATGGGACATTTCCCGACTTTACACTGTTTCAGGCATTAATGAACTCCGCGGACGCGGAGGCTTGCACTCTGGGATCCTCCGCGAATGCGGGCAACAACCCTCCGCGAAGACGGAGGTCAAAATACACCAGACACAGAACCAGAAACCAGCAATTTTTCAGCAATTCAACAAGTCTCCGAATGGACCCTCGGGATTCGTTCGGAACCCCGAGCACACAAACCAGATATGCAACCCCACTAAATTTGACATTCCGGATTCAATGGAACTGTCGAAATTCGGATTCGAGGTCTCCTTGATCCAGAACCCGATAAAGCACAACGAAACTAACTTAAGTTTCAAAAACTCAAATCAAACTCAGAACCTCTAAAAATTCAACCAAGGCCACCCCTAGGCCTAAAATCATCCCCCGAATCCAACAGAGTTGTCAGAATAAAATTTCGAATGTTGACCAAAGTCAACTCTCTGATCAAAATTTCACATTTTTCCAACTTAAGACCTCAAATCCACGATACAGCCCCAAAACTGATTTTGTCAACTCCCCTGGACCAAATTCCACATTTCGGAGCTGATGGAATCGACGGAATCCCCATCCGAGACCTGAAACTCCGAATGACCTCAAAATTCACATTTTGACAACTTAAACCTTTAGAATTCAATTTTTTCCAAAGTCAAAACTTAACAAGAATTTTCACAAAACTAACTTCGGATATCAGCCAAACATGACTCGGGACAACTCCCGGGAGCGGTAAAACAATCATTTTAAAAAAATAACCAAAAGTGACCTTCAGGGTCATTACATTAAGCATCTTTTAAGATTCGTTAAAAATGATTACCAGCCAAACTTAGATTAATTATTAAAACTAAAGATTGAGTTCTAAGAAATTAGTCAAACAGTTACTTTAGAAAAACACGTCAATCTTAAAATCAATTAGCATATTTAAACTTGAAAAATCTTTCCATTTGAAGCAGAACCAACAAAGACTTAAAAAAAAGATTTGTTGCAACTAAAAATAAAGACTCATTGCTTTAGAACTCTTATTTTTGTTTCAAAAGAAATTCAAGTAACAAAAACATGAATTAGACCAACTCCTAGATACTTTAACTTGGACATTGTCATATCTGAAGAAAATTTCAAACGCTCTTCACGTGAAAGAGATTAAAAAAAAATTACGAAATTGATTTCAAATTCTATTTAAAATGTTCGCAAGTCAATTTAAATGTACAATTAGATTTATAAAACGACTCAAAAAGAAATCATATCATATATATATATATAAACAAGAACCCTAGGCCCGCCTACGTGGTGGCACCACAAACCAGGATTCTCTTATAATTTATTTATTTTCAAAACTAGCCTTACATGAAAAGTTGTAACTTTTATGAAGAGTTGTGACTTTTATGAAGAGTTGTGACTTTTATGAAGAGTTGAGACTTTTATGAAAAGTTGTGACTTTTATAAAGGTTGTGACCTTTCCGAAGAGTCTTAACTTTTCCAAAGAGTTGTGACATTTCCCATAAGGCACAATAAGCATTTGTTCACATTACCCTTTGTTGTCTATAAATATAGGGATTTCCTCTCATTTTAAAACAACGAAAATTCTGAACTTCTTCTTCTTCTGCACAATTAAATATTCGCTTACTTTGCTCCTGTTGAGTGGCTCACTAACACCATTGTTTTTGTACCAATACACTGGTGAATAGAATCGTTCTATCTCGAGAGAATCTATTCCTTCAATCATCGGGTACTAGAGGGGAATAATTTTCTTAATTAAGGGGACACTATGCATTCAGTGACCTCAATTTTTTCCTTTCTGTTTCATTCTATTGTTACAGATCCTGGTATGTTTTTTTACAGTCCATAATTTATGCTTATGTTATTAGTTGTTGTTTTTGATTACATGTTTTAAACTTTGTTATTTACGTTTCTGCAAAGTTATTGTTATAAGTATTTGTTAGTACAAATTAAATAGCACACGTTAATTGAGTATTCATGCAAGTTTTCTCTACTGAAGTTGTTGAAGGTACAATAAAAATTCCTTAAAGATCTATAATACCATCTCTTGAAGAGAAAATTCAAATTTGGTATACTATTGTAAGGACATAAAGACCTTAAAAACCTTATTGTACCTTGATGTGCAAAGTGAACCAGGAAAAGAATGTTGTGCCGGATGACCTATAGATATGACTAGACTAGGGCCTTTTTAATCCCAAAAATATAGATAACTACACCATAAAATTTTGATCTGTGAGGGAGCCACATAGGCGGGTCTAAGATTCTCTTTTTTATATATATAAGATATATATATATATATATATATATAAAAGAGAACCCTAGGCCCACTTACGTGGCGGCACCACAAACCAGGATTCTCTTTTAATTTATTTATTTTTAAAACTAGCCTTTCATGAAAAGTTGTGACTTTTATGAAAAGTTGCGACTTTTATGAAGAGTTGCAACTTTTATGAAAAGTTGTGACTTTTATAAAAGTTAAGGTTGTGACCTTTCCGAAGAGTCGTAACTTTTCCAAAGAGTTGTAACCTTTCCCATAAGACACAATAAGCATTTGTTCACACTACCCTTTGTTGTCTATAAATAGAGGGATTTCCACTAATTTTAAAACAACGAAAATTTTGAACTTCTTCTTCTTCTTCACAATTAAATATTCGCGTACTTTGTTCCTATTGAGTGGCTCACTCACACCATTGTTTTTGTATCAATACATTGGTGAATAGAATCGTTCTATCTTGAGAGGATCTATTCCTTTAAACCTCGGGTACTAGAGGGGAATAATTTTTTTAATTAAGGGGACACTATACATTCAGTGACCTCGATTTTTTCCTTTCTATTTCATTCTATTGTTACTGATCCTGGTATGTTTGTTATTGTTATAAGTATTTGTTAGTACAAATTAAATAACACACGTTAATTGAGTATTCATGCAAGTTTTCTCTACTGAAGTTGTTGAAGGTACAATAAAAATTCCTTAAAGATCTATACTACCATCTCTTCAAGAGAAAATTCAAATTTGGTACCCCATTGTAAGGACATAAAGACCTTAAAAACCTTATCGTACCTTGATGTGCAAAGTGAACCAGGAAAAGAAGACAAGAATTAATAAAATTTTGACATGGCTTCAAGGATGATATGCCGGATGACCTATAGAGGAATATGACTAGACTAGAGCCTCTTTTAATCCCAAAAACATAGATAACTACACAATAAAATCCTGATCTGTGAGGGAGCCACATAGGCGGGTCTAAGATTCTCTTTTTTTTTATATATAAGATATAAGATAAGATGTCCGTTACTACGTAATCTTGTATGTAAGATAATATAGTGTTTTAGTTTTAATGATTGATAGGTTTTAAGTATTACTTTATAAATTCCGTGATATTAAATTCCCGCGCGAAGCGCGGGTAATTTTACTAGTTAGAATATAATCTTAAAAAATATTCGCTGAAATAATACTAATTACCCCTCTCTAAAGGTCAAGTGTCTAAGACGGATAAGCTAAAATAACGTAAAACAAACAATCACATAAGAAAAATAAAGCGATTAATTAACCTTAAAGCGAGCTAAAAATGATGAGGTCGTTCCTTCTTCTCCCTTATTTTTTTATTGCTTTAACTAGGATGCCTTTCAAGAGGGAGGTGAACTGAATGAGGAGATAGATGCGGATTCCAAGTATAGCGGCGATATCGAGTCTCAAAAAGAGACTTCTCGTGGTAGCAAAAGTCTTTTATAAAGACTCCATTTGCTCCCAAGGTGTTTATGCAACAAAGAGAGTAAGAAGAGATTTGTAAGACGGTTCAACTTTATGCGATATTGAATAAATAAAAAATAGAGCCAAATAAAATCTTATGACGAATACACTATCCAAAACATTTAAATATCGAACAAGACGTATAACATCTTTCTTAAGCATAAGACAAAGTCAAATCTCATCATATTTAAGCTATTACTTCCTAAAGGTTCAAGTGAAAACTTAAGCCATAATCCTTCAAATTTTTTATATGCCATTACTTCAAACTTAGAAGAAACTTATACATATAACTCTTGTACATATAATATATAATATGCAAGAAGTTTTAAACCAATATACAGTCATGGAATGAAGCTACGGTAGATGCCAACAAATCATGGTTTCCTTACATTTTTTATTAGATAAAACACATATTTTGTACAATATTTCTATCTAAATAAAAAATAATAATATTCTTCTTTACACAAGGATTATCTTAAACAATACAATTTAATCAAATTGTTTTCCACATTGTATAAAAAATATAAGAGGCACATGCTCATGCTTTCAATAATGTTAACAAACTAATTATGATAGCTATAAGAAGGTATATCTCAAAGATGCTTCCACCAGATGCATTCTATCTATACAGTGATATATTTTATATCTAAAACTCAAAAATAAACTAGGACATGGTGTGAATATATAATCAAAGTAAGATCCTGAACATTCTGACTAATATTTTGCTAAACATTTCTTTCTACGTTATACAGATGGAAACATGATTATATGGATCATAAAACATCATTGTATAGCAATAACAAAATTATTGAAAGACAGTAGAGTAAAAGAAAACAAGCAAATTTTAATTTTGAATATTTAATCGCAATGGCAGTAAACTTACACTTTACAGAATTAATATCAATCTAATCATGGTACAAAATATAGAATTCACGTAGGCATTTGATAAACATTTAACTTTCACATATTAAATATCAAATCATTAGGAGGCATTCAAATATTAATAAAAGATGTATTGACTATCTGTTGTTATACCCCATTTTAACTCGCATCAAATAGTGTACGACATTTTGGTGATTTCCAAATTATTAACTAACTTAAGAAGTCGCCACCTAATTATTTTTAAAGGTTAATTAGGGCACCTAAATAATTAACTAAGTGATGCTAAAGTTAACTTCATTTTAAGGTCTACTAAACATAATATTCTAGGTAAGGATTCTAGTTATCCTAAAGGAAAGGGGGGTTAAGCATCCTTTAAGATTCGTTAAACACAATTACCGGACAAACTTAGGTTAATAGAAAATACATGAGAGATTATCTACTTCAATTTTATTCGATTTTTAAAGAAAAGTGAATAAAAGGATTAATTATTGAGAAAAAGATAAGCAAGAAAAATAGCATTTCAAATAGTATAAAAGTATATGCTTATGAGGTGAAGTATTATGGTGAATATACGGTATGAGAATGTTTGAGAATGTTGTGTATAAAAATAAAGGATTAGTAGAAATAATAAAGCATGTTTGGGTTAAAAAATATAAATATCCTATTTTACCTTTGTTTTGAAACAAATAGCTTGAGCTAACTACACTAATTTAAGAGATAAAATAAAATTCTTATACAGGATGCGAATTTTGAAGTTAAAAAATACGGTTGTTAGGGGGATGAGAATGTACTCCTAAGTTCTTGAAACGTTATATTTTTTTACCTTAAAAATCTGCACTCTAAAGTTCGTAAAAGGCTATGTTTAAGTCTCAAAGGAAACTGCATTTTTCAAACTAAATTTACACCTTAAAAAAATGATGAAGGGGTGCATTTGCAGCCTAAAAAATCTGCATATAAAGTTCTTAAAGAGCTGCATTTTAATTCTCAAAAATCTGCATATTTAAGGATTCAAAACAGATACATTTTTTGCCTTCAAAATCTGATTTTTAAAACTCTTTGGGAAGCTGTATATTTTTTACACTAAAATCTGCATTTTAGCACTAGAAAAGCTGCCTTTTTCGTACATGAAATCTGCACTTCTGAACGTACTAAAAATTGCATTTTTTATTTTTAACATATCTGCATTTTAACTCTACTCTTAACAGGACAGATTTGAGAAAAAACAGAGACAAAACATTTGGTTAGTAGCCATGTATGTATAAATACGAAAGAGAGGAAGCTACATATCGCAAATTACCCTTTCTAAGGTTCAAGTGTTCTAGGCGTAATTCTTTATCGACGAAATCAAAAGAAATTAAAATAAGAACACAATAAAAGTAGATAAATGTAGCAAACTTCCTAACATAATCAATGGCAAACAAAATAAAGGAATAAAAGACAGAAGTAAGATATAGAAGTATCTCCCCGCTCTCGCTTCATTTCTTTTTGGATGGGAGAGAGTAGAAGAAATGAATAATGGACAGATCTTTCTTTTTTCCTCATTTCCTATTCAGATGTATAGGAGGAGGACAAGAGACATGCTTGAAGGGCGAAATGCAAGTGTACTCGTTCTACAATGACGTGGAATCTCGTTTGAGACTCCTTGCAAACTCCGGCAAAACATGTGAAATAAGAAAGAAGAAGCAAACATTAGAAAAAGGGCATTTAATTTAAATGAACATAAAAGAAAAATAAATCACCACCAAAACATATAAGGTCATGCTAGATCAAAGTTCATGCCTCATTCTTACACGAAGACATATAGAAAATATAATTCAAGGTTCAAGTTGTTTGGATAAAGTAAAATTGTTTGGGAATAAAGCCTTGTATCTTTTCATTTAAAACTTTTAAATAAGTAACAATTTTACGCCAAATCCGAGCATAAACACAGCATCAAACAAAGTTCCCCGGCAATGCACTTTTAAGTAAAAAAGAATATTAGAGAAGAAGCAAAGCTCTCAAACAAATCAAAACAGAACATTAGATAAAAAACAAATATGTACTACTGTAAAACCGAAATCACCTTTCCTTAACATAAATGCTCAAGATGACTTTCCAAATCATGGCTAAACATGTATAGATTCTTACATTTACAGATGATGAATCATTTAAAATAATAAGCAATAGAGTTCCCTAAACCATGATTTCTATTTAAACAAAATATATCACAATAACAGCAGAAAAACAAATATAACAGATTTGAGTTTTGGAGGAACTAACTGTATGTGGGGCAGTGAACTTGGGATTTCTCGACCAAGGATCTATCCTCGAACGTTGTCGATTCTAAATCCGAGCACCTTCGGATCCACAATCCCATAAAGAGGTGAATACAAAAAAAATGGTCGTTTAAATCAGAGTATGGTTGTCTTAGTAGTGGTTTCTTGGATGAGATTTAGAGGCTCTAACATGATTCCCAAAACATGTTTCAAAACATATGCAAAGGGTGGTATTTTTAGGGACTAAGTTAAGATTCATGGATGTTCCTTTGGGCGAGATTTAAGTGCCATTTGAATTCAAAAGGACTTCTTTATCTCTAACAGAGACAACACCAAAAGAAAACAGAGAGGGACAGAGGTCTTGATGCCAAAAATGGCGAGAAGAAGGAAAGAAAACAAGTAACATTTTCACTTGTTGGATTGCGAAAAATGAGAATGAAATTCGAAATCTTTTGTCAAACATCTCAGAATCGCCTCTTGATTTTCTCAAAGAATTACTCGAAATGGATACACACCTCTGCCTTCAAGGATCGAGATAGAACTTTGTCAAGAATGGTGAAAGAGCCAAAAGTTCATCAGACATACGCTACTACTGATGACACAAAGGGGAAGAAGGAAATTATTTGGGGATTCAAGGATATTTAGAACAATTTAGGTAGATTAAATGAGGGTAAAATAGGTAGTTCACGAAATTTGGATTCCTAGGGTTTTTAATTGTAATTGATCAACCAATAAAAGGGAGACAAGTGACAGGGCGTGTATTGGTCATGGATGGCATGTGAAGAGAATGTGGAAGGCGTGCGTTTGTTGTGTGTTTTGGAACGTTGGCGCCAACGTGGCGCTTACACGGATGGGAGGAATCCAAGAATGGGTTGTTGGAAAAGGGCTTCTTCTTGGGAAATTTAAATGGGTGAATTTTAGTTTGGGCTGGATTTGTTTTGGTCTTTTTTTCTTCTTTTAAATTATTTTGGGCTTCTAATTTAATAACTAATACAATATACTATAAGATGACAATTAAAAAAATTTATCAAATAAAATTATCAATATTATGACTCTACACTAATATAAAATATAAGTATAAAAATATGGATTTATAATTAATTTAATAAATACGGAACTTGAAATAAGATGACGACAATCGATTATTAAGAAAAAAATGTGTAAAAAGCGATAATAGTAATTTCGATAATAAAACATGTAATTTTAGTAGTAATCATAGAAATATAACAACGAAGATAATAATAGTAATGATAAATAGTCGTTGTAGTAAGAATAGTTGTGAAAAAAGAAAATTTAATACATTATTAATTTAGGAGCTCGAAAACAATGAATTAGAAGAAAAGAGGATCAAAATTGGTGTCAACAGCTTGCCCCTCTTTGACCAGAGACGATGTAAGAGTTTTTGGGCAAAAAAGTTGACGTAATAGCCAATTTTGTCCCAATCAACAAATACGACCTTGGAGGCGAGAAAAGACATGGGCACTAGATAAATAATGAGGTAGAGGATTTTGAAGACAAGGTAGATGCGAGCTTGTGAAGTCTGCCCCGGTGTTGAATTATGATGTTACTGGGTATTGTGATCGAGGAGAGTATTTGAGAGTGGAGTCGAGCAGAGTTCAAGGTAGACCTTTGACCTTTGTTGGTGAGTTTGACTCTCCAACAAATTGCTCCAGTTCACTACTTAGAAATAGTTTCACATTGTGCTAAGGTTCCTGCAAAACTTAAACTTGATAAAATAAGTAGTAAATAAATATTAAATATAGCGATGTATAATGAATTCATGAAAATGACACCTCCCGATCATGAATTTATGAAAATACGGCCGTGCAAGCCGGAATGATTTAATGAGAGGAAATCTTTAGCACAATTTATGAAAATGGGATTTAAGGTCAATGATTCATGAAAATGGTGCTTTTCAGTGACGATTAATGAAAATGAGGCCTTAACCCAAATATTTTATGACGATGAAGCTTTTAGCCAAATGATTTATAAATATGAGACTTTTTAAGCTAATGATTTATGAAAATGAAGTCTTTGAAGGCAATGCATTCTTGTAAAGCATTTGTGCAGTATATTTGAAAGCATCTGTGCAGTCAACTAAAGCATTTGCATAATGAATTTAAAGCATTTGTGCAATGCATTAGAAAGCAATCAAAAGCTATATAGAAATCTTTTTAAATACTTGAAAGCATTTGTGCAGTCCATTTGAAAATATGCATTTGTGGAAACATATGACAGCATTTGTGCGGTGCATTTGAAAATATCTAGAAGCATTTGTGCAATGCGTTTAAAAATATTCGAAAGCATTTATGCAGAACATCTGAAAGCATTTGTGCAGTGCATTTAGAAATATCTCAAAATATTTGTGCAGTGCGTTTGAAAATATCTGAAAGCATTTGTGCAGTGCCTTTAAGAATATTTATGCAAAGCAAAATCATATGCAATGTGTTTTAAAATATTTGTGAATCAACACATTTGAAACTTTTGTAAAGCTTCACTTATAAGTTTTCGACTCATAAATTTATAAGTAAGTAATCCAAACCACTCGACATATAGTCCTTTTGATGCTATAGTCTTTATTGACTTCTTAGCTTCTGCCAATCCTGACAAGCCTGCACTCAAAGTAAAATTATGAATTTTGGGGAGGTTGATTCACGTTGACTTTGAAGGTCTGACTCTTCATACTTCTTTCTTCCAGCTTTGCTTGGACTTATAACTTCCGTCTATTCTAAATCTTGGTTAATAAGTAATAAAATAAATAAATAAAAATAAGTAAATAACAGGAAAATATTTGATTGAAAATCATATCTAAAAATAAGATAAAAATATGCACATATATAGCAATAAAAATTTTCTGTCAAATTTTAGACTGTGACATGTCATGAAACGAAACGAATGTCCTTTATCTGAAGACTTTCCTCTGTCAGATGATTTGATTGACCATATACTCTTCAAATCTCTTAATATCTTCTTGTAATGACGCCCTTAAAAATTGTCCCAATTTTTTACGGAAGAGATATGTTGTCCTTTGGTCACGATGACACCGAACCTTTTATAAGCTGCCTACTATTCTATCAAGGGCACCAAATCAAACATAATCTATGGATACATTCAAAAATAAAATAAAGGGGTCGAACCCTCCTCGGGTTGCCTAAGTATCCAAATGGAATCAGGCCATACGTAGTTTGTTACATACAAAATAAAGGGAAATTGAAAATCTTCAAATAAAGTGACCGAAGTCAATGTAGGCCGCATACGTATCCCACAAAGGGCATCAGGTCAAAATGTAGTTCAGATTACATCAAAAGGGAATTTTGCAAAATTCTACTAAGAGACCAAACCCGATATGGATTTCCTACGTATCCCGCCAAGGGAATCAGGTCAAAACGTAGTTTTCAATACATGACAAAAAACATTACATGAAAATGAAATAGAAACTTCTAGATGTAGTATCTCTTAACCGCATTTGCATTGATGCCTTTCGTCCAAATCGTACCATCCATTTATGCTAGAATCAAAGCTCCTCCAGTCAGTACTCGGTGAACCATGTAAGTCCTTGCCAGTTAGGTGCAAACTTTCCCTTAGCCTCATCTTGGTGCGGGAATATTCGCTTCAATACCAATTGTCCCGGTTTGAACTGTCTCAGTCTTACCTTCTTGTTGAAAGCTTTGGCCATTCTATGTTGATAAAGTTTCCCGTGACAAACTGCATTCATTCTCTTTTCATCAATGAGCATCAACTATTCATATCGATTTTTTGTCCATTTGGCATCACTCAACTCAGCTTCTTGGATAATCCTCAGAGATGGTATCTCAACTTCCATTGGTAACACTGCTTCTGTTCCGTACACTAAAAGATAAGGTGTTGCCCCAGTCGAAGTCCTAATGGTGGTGCAGTAGCCAAGAAGGGCAAATGGAAAATTCTCATTGCAATGTTTGTAATTATCAATCGTCTTCCACAATATCCTCTTGATATTTTTGTTGGCTGCCTCAACTGCTCCATTCATCTGAGGTCGATAAGGAGTGGAATTGCGGTGAATAATTTTGAACCTCTCACATATCTCATGCATCAAACCGTTATTGAGATTAACTCCATTATCTGTTATAATTGACTCAGGGATTCCAAATCTATAAATGATGTTATTGCGGACAAAATCTGTCACCACTTTTTTTGTCACAGACTAGTATGAAGATGCTTCTACCCATTTGTGAAGTAATCAATTGCTACCAGAATGAACCTGTGTCCATTTGATGCGGCTGGCTCAATTGGACCAATGACATCCATGCCCCAAGCTGCAAAAGGAGAACTTGTCACATTGAGCTCATTTGGTGGAACCCGAATCAAATCACCATGAATCTGACATTGATGACACTTTCTCACAAAACGAATGCAGTCCGTTTCCATGGTCATCCAGAAATATCCATCTCGTAGAATCTTCTTTGCCAAAGTAAAACCATTCATGTGTGGCCCACATGTACCCCCATGTATTTCTTCAATCAACTTGCTCGCCTCTTGGGAGCCAACACACCTTAATAATCCCAAATCTGGAGTCCTCCTGTAAAGGATTTCTCCACATAGGAAAAAGTGATTTCCGAGTCTTCAAAGTGTCCTCTTTTGGACATTGTTTACGCCTTACCTCTTAATGTCGTAGTACCAAGGCACCGATTCTTTTGAAGTTCGTAGCACCATCAAAAAACATTCTCCACCCTGGATATTTTTCTGAAATATCCTCTCCAATAAACAAAACCTCTTCATCGGGGAAATAAGTTTTAAGAGGCTTGTACTCTTCATCCACCGGATTTTCAGTGAGATGATCAGCTAGCGCTTGTCCCTTGATGGCCTTCTGAGTGACATAAACAATGTCGAATTCACATAGTAAAATTTGCCCCACTTCGCTAGCCTCCCAGTAGTCATAGGCTTCTGAAAGATATACTTGAGCGGATCCATCCTTGAGATGAGAAAAGTAGTATACACACATAAGGAATGTCTTAACTTTTGTGCAACCCAAGTCAAAGCACAACAAGTGCGCTCCAACAAAGAATAACGAGCTTCATAAGGAGTGAACTTTTTGCTCAAGTAATATATAGCTTGCTCCTTCTTTTCAGTTTCATTATGTTGTCCCAACACGCATCCAAATGCATTGTCAGACACAGACAAATACAACAACAATGGTCTTCCAGGTTCTGGGGGCACTAAGATCGGTGGACTAGATAAATACTCCTTGACTTTGTCAAAAGCTTGCTGGCAATCCTCCGTCCATTTGGTAGCAGCATCTTTCTTCAACAACATGAAGATCGGCTCACAAATTATAGTTGATTGTGCAATAAATCGACTAATGTAGTTGAGACGATCAAGAAAACTCATTACATCCTTTCGACTCTTTGGAGGAGGCAAGTCTTGATTAGCCTTTATCTTTGAAGGATCCAGTTCTATCCCCTTCCTACTCACAATGAAACCCAACAACTTTTCGATAGGGACACAAAATGCACACTTTGCAGGATTTAATTTCAGATTATATCGCCTTAATCTTTCAAAAAACTTCTTCAAATCTCTTATATGATCTGAGCTCTTCCGTGACTTGATAATGATATCATCCACATAGACTTCAATCTCTTTATGGATCATGTCATGAAATATGGTAGTCATAGCTCTCATATATGTTGCTCCTGTATTCTTGAGTCCAAAAGGCATTACCCGACAACAATATACTCTCCAAGGCGTGATGAACGCTGTTTTCTCTGCGTCTTCTTCATCCATCAAAATTTGATGATATCCCTCAAAGCAATCAACAAATTACTGCAACTCATGCTTTGCACAATTATCAATAAGTGTGTGAATGTTTGGGAGAGGAAAATCATCCTTCGGACTAGCCTTGTTAAGATCTCGATAATCTATGCATACTCTGATTTTTCCATCCTTTTTGGCACTGGTACTATGTTGGCCAACCTTGTGGGATACTTGGTGACTCGAATGACGTTGGCATCAAATTGCTTGGGCACTTCTTCCTTAACTTTTACGCTCAAATCAGGCTTAATCTTTCTCGACTTTAACTTTACTGGGGGGCAAGAGGGATCAATTGGCAACTTGTGTGAAACAATGTCCATTCTTAGGCCTGGCATATCATCATAAGACCATGCGAACACATCTATATAATGTCTCAAAAGATCAATAAGTTCTTTTCTTTGAGACGGAGTTAAATGGACACTAATTCTTGTTTCCCTCACTAATTCCGAATCTCCCAAATTCATCGTCTCAATTTCATCCAAATTTGGCTTTTCTTTATTCTCAAAATGTTCAAAATCTTTAGTCAACTCTTCAGGCTGCACATCTTCTTCATATTCTTCAAAAACTCGTTCACTATTTGAGATTTGTTTGCTTGTTTCATTACATGTCACATTCTCGGCATTGACAGATTTATTAATTTGCTTGTTAAAAGAGAGAAGAAAAATAAAATAAAATTAACAATTAAGGACAAATTTTGAAATTCAAAGCAAAAAAACATAATTATATTTGGCATTTAAGCTTTCAAAAGGTGGAGGCAAAACACATCAAATTCATAAACATGATTCAGGCCTCAATTTGAATCATGTTGTTTTGTTAATTGTAATACAATAATCTACCAAGATTCCGGGAGAATCGGGGACGGGTTACAAGTCCAATTATCCAAAGCATCTCCAGGCTTGGCATCCCATATGGTTGGGGCCTCGGTGCAATCCTCCAAAATCATGTTGTATTCAACTTCTTCAATGAATAGGTTCTTGAGCCCTTCCACGAGGTTATCTTCAGAAGCTTCGTCTGATTCTTGTTCAATGAACACCTTGGAAAATGACTGATTCAAAAGTGGGATAGGTTGTTGGAAGGGAATGTCACCTTTCCTTTTGAGATTAATCGATAAGACTTCTTCAGCAGTAGGCTCGTATCCAAGACCAAAATTGTATTTCTGACCAGGCAATTGAATTGGTTCCACTATTCCATCTAATTTCACTCCAAGACCTTGACCAAGAATAAAACCATTCTTCAGCATTTCCCAAGTCACCATCATAAGGGCGCGTGGCAATTTTATCCCTTCAACTTGAGTAGCACACATAATTTCCTTAGTATGAAATATGGACCCACCCAACTCCTTCATACTTTCAATAACTGGGACTGAATTTTCAAGATATATCAAGTTGTTACCTTTTCCATGAACAACAATTTCCTGATAGTTCCAAACAAATTTCAAAGACTGGTGTAGAGTAGAAGGGACCGCACCAGCCATATGAATTCATGGCCTTCCAAGTAATAAATTGTAACTAGCAGATATGTCCAACACTTGAAATTCCACAATGAACTCCACGGGTTCAATTTGCAATGGCAGATCAATTTCTCCAATGACTCCCCTTTGTGTCCCGTCAAAACCTCTAATCCTTACATGACTTTCACGAATCTTTCCAATGTCAATTCCCAAAGCTCGAAGGGTAGTGAAAGGACATTTGTTAACAATTGAACCATTATCAATCAAAACTTTAGAAATAAACTTATCCTTACATCTGACGGTAATGTTCAATGATTTGTTATGTCCCACGCCTTCGGGTAGAAATTCATCTTCATGAAAGGAGACTTTATTAGCTTCCAAAACTTGCCCTACCATGGCTGAAAAATTCTCTCTAGTGGTCTCAGCTGGAACATAAGCTTTGCTTAGAACCTTCACCAAAGTGCTCTTATGAGTTGCAGAATTCATCAGTAAGCCATTAAAGAAATTTGAGCGGGAGTTTTCTTCAATTGTTCAACAACCAAATATTCCTTAGTTGGCATCTTCCTCCAGAAATCCTTCACTTCAGCCTCGGTCACATCTCTTTTTTGGTTATTTCCCTTATTTGATCCTCCTCGTGCAACTTCTTTAGGGGCATAGCAACGCCTAGATCTCGTCATTCTTGCAGCAGCAGTTTCTACAAATATCTTTCCTTTTCCTTTGTCCCTTGCATCAGTCAAGTAACCCAAGGAACTGTTTTGGTGTCAAAAGAAGATGATTGAGTGACCAGGGTTGTGATCTTAGGCTTAGAATAAGCACTTCCACTTCAATTGGTGCTCGTGTTTGGACTGTAATTATGGGAGCAATAAAGGTTGATGTCTCAACATTCTTCTCTACTTTGACAGGTACTATGGTCCCTTCCAGATTACACTCTTCATCAATGATGATCATGTTCACATTAATATTGCCATGGTTTGGCAGCGGGTTGTTGTTTACATTAGGGGTAGCACCTTTGATTTGAATGACTTCTTCTTTGATCAATGCTCAATCTTATCTTTGAGAGTAAGACAATTTTTGGTGTCATGTCCGGCAGCTCCAGAGTGATACGCACAAAGCTTAGTCTCGTCATACCATCCTGGAAGGGGATTGGGAATTCGTCCTTGGATTGGTTGGAGTACTCCTGCAGTTTTCAATCATTCATATAGTTAGGCAAAAGGTTCGGTTAGGGATGTGTATATTTTGGCTGGTCTTTTTTCAAAGTTTGGGAGGGGTCTGGGTGCATTTGATGAACGGTTTTGTGGCTGGTAATGGGATTGGAATGGATATGCGGGTTGATATCGTGGTTGATTTGGATAGGCAGGTGCTCTAGGAGGATAATACATCGATTGGGTGGTGTAAAGTGGGTAAGGGGTGGGTGAAGGTTGGTAATATGATTGAGGAATTTGGGTATACTGACTATAGTATGAAGGTTGGGGTAACGGATTTTGATAGGTTAACATTTGGTTTGGCCTACGTTCCTCGATCGTCATGATAGCAGACATCTCGTCCTTCTTCTTCTTGAGGACCCCTCCAATTGCATCTGACTGAATTGCCTTACTCGTTGCTTGCAAGGCTGCCAAATTAGTGATTCTTCAAGTTTTAATTCCTTCTTCAATGAATTCTCCCATCCTAACAACCTCAAAGAACTTTTGTCCTACCACACTTATCATTTTTTCATAGTACGTTGCATCTTTTTGAGATTGTATAAAAAGAGAGGTCATCTCGCTTTCTATCATCGGAGGTTGAACTTTTGCGGCGTCTGCTCTCCACCACATGGCATACTCCCTGAAAGACTCTGTTGACTTCTTTTCAAACTTCATCAAGTAGAACCTATCTAATATAGCCTCAGTGTTAAACTTGAACCTATCCATGAATTCTTGTGCCATTGCGCCCCAACTATGCTATTTCTGTGGATCCCGACTTGTGTACCAATCAAGGGCTTCTCCTATCAACCTCCATATAAACAACTTCATTCTAATGGCCTCGTCTTTTCCCACTCCAACTAGCTTGTCATAATACGACCTTAAATGAGCTCGAGGATTTCCCTTCTCATCAAACATATCAAATTTTGGTACCTTATACCCTGCAGGCAACTCAACATCGAGATGAACACATAAATCCTCATACTCAAGACCTTCACACCCTTTGTGGACTTGGATACTTTTGAATGCTTCCTTCAAATTGCGAATTTCCCTTGCTACACTGTCATCTATTTTTTACCTTGCTTCTTTCTCTATCTCCTCATATGGATCGACTTCTGGCATGGTTGGCATTGGAGTAATGAAGAGTTGATCTTCCGCTACATATACTTGAGGCACATATTGCATGTTAGGGATTGCAGTGTGTGTCACTGGTATATGTTGGGTCGCTTGGTATTTTTGGGTGAGCGAGGCGGTTTGGGTGAGTGGGGTGGTTTGGTTCGGTAGGGTTTGGGTAAATGAGTTAGTTTGGATGACTGAACTTTGGGTAAGTGAAGTTTGGGAAGCATATGGGGTAGTGAAGGGTAAAGGATTTGTCTATTGCGGGTTATTGAGTTGTTGAGGGTTGGTGGATTATTTAGAGGCAGTTGGATTAGCCTTGTGAAGGGAAGGATTTGGTGGAAAGTGTTGAGGAGTGGGAGGGTCAACGGGTGGAAAATAAGGTGGAATAGTTGTATTTGTTCCATGCTTGGGAAGTGGTGTGTTCAGGGTGATGGACAAATTGGTGAGGTTTCGAAGTCGATCAATTTCACTTTGCATATTGGCCATTTTTTGCATCAAAATTGCAACGTGTTCATCATAAGGGACTGAATCCCTTCCTTCTGAAGCCTCGGGTTCGTCTCTTAGGATAGTGACAAGTCCCAAATCATTTTGATCATATTCACTTGAATCAGCCATGTTTATGGATGCACGTGCTTTTGATCTCGTAAGGTACGGGTGATCTGCCAGTTCGTAGCCAACGCAAATCAACCTTTAGGGGAATATAAATCAAAAGGAAAGAAAATCTTATAAAAAAAGAGAAATATCAGTATAAAGTGGTTAATTGTTGTTTGAATAATATTAATAATTATAAAGATAAAGAAGAAACATGTATCAAGTAGCAAGTAAGTCACATAATAAAAGAAAATAAAATTCTAAACAAAATGCATCCTAACATGCACGGGACCTCTTTTACGCCAGAGAGAGGTTGGCCTAAATGACAGTCATACGAGATCATGATAGATTGATCCAAGCCATTCATTTGTCACAACTCAAGTTTCGGAGAAAAAAAAGCCAAGTTTTCATTAAATACCAATAAAAGAGTACAACGAAGAGAAAATAAACTAAAAATACATGAAAAGACGACATAATATAAAGACAACTCTAAGACTTGGCCTAAATCCCATTCTCAATCATGCTGGTGGATGAAGCGAAGATGATGCCCTAACGTTGCTCAGCCCTGCTCCCTCATTATTCAAATATTGCATTATATTTCCCACTCAAGCCCACATTTCAAGAGTAACTATTTTGGTTCCAAGATGAGAATGTCTTATCCAAATCGTTGTCCCAATATCCTCAAAACCCTGCTCACCTTCTAGGCTTATGCTACACGATCTTCTCGAAACCATAGCTGATATTCTGGAATTTCTCTTGTTGGCCCATTTCCTATATCTATTGTGATAATATTGCTCCATTCATGAAGAATTTCTCTAGCTTTAGGGACTTCAAAGTTTGGTCCAAAGGAAATTTCAAAAATCCTCATGTTTACTCGAAGAGGAATTACTTGTGCTTGACCAAACTATTGAAGCACGTGTATCGGAGCATATGGCTGCAGACCTCTCAACCCAATAAGCTCGATATAGTAAAACCCTCTACATCTTATATAGGTAGTGGAACGTGAGAGTAATGGATATTTCCACTGAATTTGGTCACTAGTGCGGGAAGCCAAAAACTCATACCAATCATCAGTACCAACCGGAGACACAAACCATCTCAGCCTGTCGTAAAAACTGTTAACCTGATTTGTGTTACTAAAGCATATGTCCACCATGTTTGAACATTGGTTAAAATGTTCCATCGCCCACATTTGTAAAAGAAGATTGCAACCTTCAAAGAAGTTTGTGTCCCCTCTTTTACATTTTTAAAGAGCTCGAAATATTTCTGCTAAAATCATGGGAACCAAGGTGAGTTCTTGGCCATCAACTCCTTCAAAGAGTACCCGAGCCACAGAACATATGCAAGTGCTAGTATGTCCATGTTCCCGTGGAAACACCAAAGTCCCTAGTAAAGCTACAGCAAATGCAATAGGACGTCTAACTTGCCGATGAACAGAAGTGCAAGAGAATTCTTTCTTGAACAATTTGTAACCATCCGAGCGTCCATACCTTTCATATAAGTAATCCAAAGAAACCCAAATATGTTCGAAGCATCGAAGTTTCTTGTCATTATTCAGTCCTAAGTAGCAAAGGAATTTCTTCCCTAATTGACTGTGTGGAATAATTTGACCTCTTCCTTGATACTTCAAACTAGTGAAATAGCGGATTTCTTCCAATGTAGGTGTTAGTTCAAAGTCTTTGAATGCGAACACAACACGATCTGGATCCCAAAATAGAATTAATGCCCTAATCACATGCTTGTCGGGGGAGATCTTGAATAGCATAGTAGGTACCCCAGCCTTCTTGCAATTGCTAGTTTTTCACTAGGATTGAAATTTTCCCACCACATCTCCAATTTGTGCGGGACTCCCTCGACCATCCTAATTTTGGGCACTTGAGGGACTGAATCCATCCTACAATACAAATCAAAGCAAAATGAACACATAATTTCCAATCTCACTATGTCAAAATTGGTTTGGATTCGTCTATCATTATCACATTGCACAAAACATGCTTGTTGGTCATTGAGTCGTGAAACCCGTCGACATAAGGGTATATTTCTTAAATGTGGAGTCGATGCCAAGGATCGGTCCACCTAAGGTGTATGCATGCATGACTTAAATCAGAGGGGTGGCTTAGCTCTATCTTATGTTTTTTAAGATTTGGCTTACTAGACATAAGGTTCCCAAGTGGACAACTCGAGTGAGAAGGCTACGCAGTCACACGAAAAAAGATCTGGACACCCCGCGCATACGCCAACTCTCCTAACTTTTGGGATTTTGAAAGAAATTTGCGGGTGCGCAAAACACACCTCGCGTGTATGTGTGATTGTGTGAAATTTCCAAAATTGAAGGAAGTATGAGTGGAATGGCAGTTTATAAAGCAGTAACAAATATACAATTTAATGTAAAGCAATAACAAATAGACAATTATATAAAGTAAAAACAAATAAGCAATTTATATCACATAAGAATGATAAGTAAAGCATTATGCAATTAAAATAAAACAAACAACTAAAATGAAACACGCAAATGTTAAAAACTTAATTTAACATAAGTCTGTTATGGTTTAGAACCTAAAAATCTCCAGCAGAATCGCCAAGTTATTATACCCCATTTTAACTCGCGTCAAATAGTGTACGACATTTTGGTGATTTCTAAATTATTAACTAACTTAAGAAGTCGTCACCTAATTATTTTTAAAGGTTAATTGGAACACCTAAATAATTAACTAAGTGATGCTAAATTTAACTTCACTTTAAGATTTACTAAACATAAGATTCTAGGTGAGGATTCTGATTATCCTAAAGGAAAGGGGTTAAACATCCTTTAAGATTCGTTAAACACGATTACCGGCCAAAATTAGGTTTATAGAAAATACATGAGAGATTATCCACTTCAATTTTATTCGATTTTTAAAGAAAAGTGAATAAAAGGATTATTTTTTGAGAAAATGATAAGCAAGAAAAATAGCATTTTAAATAGTATAAAGCGCGAAAAAAGTATATATGCATTGTATATGAAAAAGTATATGCTTGTGAGGTGAAGTATTATGGTGAATATACGGTACGAGAATGTATGAAAATGTTGTGTATAAAAATAAAATATTAGTAGAAACAATTAAGCATGTTTGGGTTAAAAATATAAATACCCTATTTTATCTTTTTTTTAAAACAAATAGCTTGAGATAACTACCCAAATTTAAGAGATAAAATAAAATTCTTATGAAAGATGCGAATTTTGAAGTTAAAATACGGTTGTTAGGGGAATGAGAATGTACTCCTAAGTTCTTGAAACGTTATATTTTTTTTACCTTGAAAATCTGCACTCTAAAGTTCATAAAAGGCTATGTTTAAATCTCAAAAGAAACTGCATTTTTCAAACTAAATTTACACCTTAAAAAAATGATGAAGGGGTGCATTTGCGGCCTAAAAAATCTGCATATAAAGTTCTTAAAGAGCTGTATTTTAATTCTCAAAAATCTGCATTTATAAGGATTCAAAATAGATAGACTTTTTGCCTTCAAAATCTGATTTTTAAAACTCTTTAGGAAGCTGTATATTTTTTACACTAAAATCTGCATTTTAGCACTAGAAAAGATGCCTTTTTCGTACATGAAATCTGCACTTCTGAACTTACTAAAAATTACATTTTTTATGCCTAACATATCTGCATTTTAACTCTACTCTTAATAGTATAGATTTGAGAGAAAACAGAGACAAAATATTTGGTTAGTAGCCATGTATGTATAAATACGAATGAGAGGAAGCTACATATCTCAAATTACCATTTCTAAAGTTCAAGTGTTCTAGGCGTAATTCTTTATCGACGAAATCAAAAGAAATTAAAATAAGAACACAATAAAAGTAGATAAATGTAGCAAACTTCCTAACATAATCAATGGCAAACAAAATAAAGTTATAAAAGACAGAAGTAAGATATAGAAGTATCTCCCCGCTCTCGCTTCATTTTTTATTGGATTGGAGAGAGTAAAAGTAATGAATAATGGACAGATCTTTCTATTTTCTTCATTTCCTATCCAGATGTATAGGATAATAACAAGAGACATGTTTAAAGGGAGAAATGCAAGTGTACTCGTTCTACAATGACTTGAAATCTCGTTTGAGACTCCTTGCAAACTCCGGCCAACCATGTGAAATAAGAAAGAAGAAGCAAATATTAGAAAAAGGGCATTTAATTTAAATGAACATAAAAGAAAAATAAATCACCATCAAAACATATAAGGTCATGCTAGATCAAAGTTCATGCCTCATTCTTACACGAAGACACACAAAAAATATAAATCATGGTTTAAGTTGTTTGGATAAAGTAATATTGTTTGGGAATAAAGCCTTTTATATTTTCATTTAAAACTTTTAAATAAGCAACAACTTTAAATCAAATCGGAGCATAAACACAGCATCAAACAAAGTTCCCCGGCAATGCACTTTTAAGTAAAAATGAATATTAGAGAAGAAGCAAAGTTCTCAAACAAATCAAAACAGAACATTAGATAAAAAAACAAATTTGTACTATTGTAAAACCGAAATCTCCTTTCCTTAACATAAATGCTCAAGATGACTTTCTAATTCATAGCTTAACATGTATAGATTCTTACATTTACAGATGATGAATCATTGAAAATAATAAGCCATAGAGTTCCCTAAACCATGATTTCTATTTAAACAAAATATATCACATTAACAGCAGAAACAAAATATAACAGATTTGAGTTTCGGAGGAACTAATCATATATGGGGCAGTGAACTTGGGATTTCTCGACCAAGGATCTATCCTCGAACGTTGTCGATTCTAAATTCGAGCACCTTCGGATCCACAATCCCAGCAAAGAGGTGAATTGAAAAAAAATGGTCGTTTAAATCAAAGTATGGCTGTCTTAGTAGTGGTTTCTTGGGTGAGATTTAGAGGCTCTAACACGATTCCCAAAACATGTTTCAAAACAGATGCATAGGCTGATATTTATAGGGACTATGTTAGGATTCATGGAGGTTCCTTTGGGCGGGATTTAAGTTCCATTTGAATTCAAAAGGACTCCTTTATCTCTAACAGAGACAACATCAAAAGAGAACAGAGAGGGACAGAGGTCTTGATGCCAAAAATGGCGAGAAGAATGAAAGAAAACAAGTAAGCGTTTACCTTGCTAGGTTGGATTGCGAAAAATGGAAATGAAATTAGAAATCTTTGGTCAAACATCTCAGAATCGCCTCTTGATTTTCTCAAAGAATTACTCGAAATGGATACACACCTCTGCCTTCAAGGATCAAGATAGAACTTCGTCAAGAATGGTGAAAGAGCCAAAAGTTCATCAGTCATACGCTGCTACTAATGACACAAAGGGGAAGAAGGAAATTATTTAGGGATTCAAAGGTATTTAGGACAATTTAGGTAGATTAAATGAGGATAAAATAGGTAGTTCACGAAATTTGGAATCCTAGGATTTTTAATTTTAATTGATGAACCAACAAAAGGGGAACAAGTGGCAGGGCGTGTGTTGGTCATAGATGGCATGTGAAGAGAATGTGGAAGGCGTGCGTTTGTTGTGTGTTTTGGAACGTTGGTGCCTTATGTGGCGCCAACGCGGCTGCTCGCGTGGAATTACATGGATGGGAGGAATGCAAGAATGGGCTGTTGGAAAAGGGCTTCTTCTTGGGCCATTTAAATGGGTGAAACTTAGTTTGGGCTGAAAATTGGTTTTCTTTGGTTTGAATTTGTTTTGGTCTTTTCTTTTCTTTTTTAAAATTATTTTGGGCTTCTAATTTAATAACTAATACAATATACTATACGATGACAATTAAAAAAAATTATCAATATTATGACTCTACGCTAATATAAAATATAGGTATAAAAATATGGATTTATAATTAATTTAATAAATACAAAACTTAAAATAAGATGACGACAGTCGATTATTTAGAAAAGAAGGTGTAAAAAGCGATAATAGTAATTTCGATAATAAAACATGTAATTTTAGTAGTAATCATAGAAATATAACAACGAAGATAATAATACTAATGATAATTAGTCATTGTAGTAAGAATAGTTGTGAAAAAAGAAAATTTAATACATTAATAATTTAGAAGCTCGAAAACAATGAATTAGAAGAAAAGAGGATCAAAATTGGGTGTCAACATCTATTTCTTTAATTCTTAACTCAAACACAAACAAAATAGAACTAACATTTTACGAAAACATAAATGTGAAAATTACTGACCTTTTGCAGGGCAGTGAACCAATTCGAATCTATTATTTACGGGTCACAACCTTTTCCAAGACACAAAGACAAATAAAAAATAAAGAGAAGTTTTGCCCCGTTAAGAGCAATAGGGATCTACAAATCGCAAGGCAGAAGGTGTTTGCAAGAGTAAGCAAGAAAAAAGAATGAAAAATAATTTTTAAGGTGCAAGAGCTGCGGCTTCCAAAACTTTTTGAGAATAAAGTTTAACCAATTATTTATAGGCAGAAATTAGGGTTTCTTGAGCGAAAAATTGAATTTCAGATTTTGAAATTGGTAAAAGAAATCGAACGTTGGGGTGAACTATATGTTCACGTGATTGAGATGACAGTAGCATAGAAATTGAGTTTCTACCCTCTAATAGTTGGTGAAAGCTTGTTGCTTTCTGAAAATAGTCTAGAAGAGGAGAAAACAGGGCTGAAATTGCAAAGGGTCTTGAAACCCAACTCATTTAAAACATGGAGGGATATTTTTAGTATTTCACAAGGTTATGTTGAATTTTAATTTTGGGCTTGAATTAGCTGATTTGGGCTCGTTTTGAGTATAAAATATGGATTGCTGATGGGTTAAGAGATTTAATTGGATGTAAGATATCGGCTAATTTGGTTGATAGTCTTTTACTTCTTTAAACTATTTCTTTTGAGCTTCTAATTTAATAACTATTGTAATATATAATTAACACGTAAAAAATAAAGTAATAGCATAACAACTTTTTGTTAATGATTTAAAAAATATAAATTGATTTATAACTAATTTGATAAATAAGAAACTTGAAACAAGGTGACGACAATAGAAAGTTTAAAATATAGGTTTACTACTAATTCTAAACGAAAACGTGACGACCAACAACAACAACAACAATAATAATAATAATAACAATAATAATAATAATAATAATAATAATAATAATAATAATAATAATAATAATAATAATAATAACAACAACAACAATGATTATAACAACGACAACAAGACAACAATAAGAACAATAATAATAATAATAACAAGGGAAAATGCACAAGCACCCCCTAGACTATGATCGAAATCTCAGAGACACACCTAAATTTAACTAGGGTCCTATTACCCCGCTAAACTAATTTAAAATGGAATAAATACATCATAAATGCTAACGTGGCACAGAGAGTGTGCACACTCTCTTGAAAGCATGTGATGGGTGAACAAATTGGACACATGTCCTTTTTTAATTGGTAACTTTATAATTAGTTAGTACACATAATTATTGATATTTAAACTTATATATATATATATATATATATATATATATAACTATTTTCATTTCTTTCTTCGTAAAATATTTAGCTTTCTTTCTCACTTTAAACTTTTTATTTTTTTTCTTTCATTAATTTCTTATCTTTTCACTTTTAATTATTTTTTAAAAATTATGTGTATTTTTTAATTTTTAAAAAATAATTAAAAAGTTTTAACGTTTTTTTTGTTTTTCAACTTTAAAAAATAATTAACGTTTTATTTTTTTATGTTTTATTTGATTTTCTTCACTTATTTTGATATCCGTGTAAAATTAACTTATTTTAAATACAAGACATTTGAAATCAAATCAAAAGGAAAGAAAATAAAAGGAGTAAATAAAATCAATAGAATAATAAAAGAGAAAAATCAATTAATGAAGGTAAAAAAAACAGTTTAGATACAAGGCAGAAAAAATATGTGTATTAACTTAACTTAAATACACAATAAAGAAAATAAAATTATTTTTTTAAAAAAATAATTTCTAAAGAAGAAATAAAAAAAAACAAAAAATTTTAAAAAAATATCTACACACATGGCAGACGCATGTGTACAAACACAACCAACTTGGTGTGGTTGAAGGTGTCACGTCAGTACAAAAGGTGCACAAAAATATGAAAAAAATGAGTTTAGGCGGGTAGTAGGACCCTAGTTAAGTTTAGGTGTGTCTCTGAGATTTTGGTCATAGTCTAGGGGGTACTTGTGCATTTTCCCAAATAACAACTATAACTATAACAACAACAACAACAACAACAACAACAATAATAACAATAAAAACAACAACAAAAACAACAACAACAACAACAACAACAACAACAATAATAATAATAATAATAATAATAATAATAATAATAATAATAATATTAATAATAATAATAATAACAATAATAATAATAATAACAATAATTACAATAACAATAACAATAATAATAATAATAACAAATAATAAATTGTGCATTATAGCAAACTATTAATTCAAAATAAATGTTATAGCTACAGTTTCATTTAATTCCAATTCGTAACAAATAACAACAACAACAACAACAATAATAACAATAATAATAAGAAAAACAATAATAATAAGAAAATCAAAAAACAATAATAATAATAATATTAATAATAATAAAATTAATAACAACATTATTATAACAAGAAAAATAATAACAAAACTAATAATAACAATATTATTAATAATAATAATAACAACAACAACAACAACTACAATAATAATAATAACAATAACAATAATAATAATAATAATAATAATAATAATAATAATAATAATAATAATAACAACAACAATAATAATAAGAAAAACAAAAAACAATAATAATAATAATAACAACAATAACAACAATAATTATAACAACAACAATAATAATAACAATAAAAATAATAACAAAAACAATAATAATAATAACACACTATAATCATAATAACAACAACAATAACAATAATAATGACAATAATAATAATAACAACAACAATAACAACAACAACAACTACAACAATAATAACAATAATAATAAGAAAATCAAAAAACAATAATAATAATAACAATAATAACAACAATAATTATAACAACAACAATAATAATAACAATAAAAATAATAACAATATTAATAATAATAATAATAATAATAACAATAATAATAATAATAATAAAATTAATATTAAGTGTCTCGAATTTGAAATCCTCTCGGCGCACGTTAGGTGATATCTAACCTGCGCTTTTTGGTATGGGAAGAGGAAGACCGCGAAGGACTGCTACTAACAACACGACGGACATTGTCGTGGGCAAAACAAGTAATGCTAGACAGGGACAGAACGCAGGGAAAAAGAAGGAGAAGGTAGTAAGTGAAAACGAATCTGAGATAGAACAGGAATGGCCTCAAGTACAAGTCAACCGGAGTCCCCACGCAACATCAAAAGGGTCTATTGCAGAGAAGGAGACCCAGGCACTAACGCATGGTGGGGAGGTCTTAGAGAATTCTAAGGTGGGCTGTGGAACGAGTACTCAAGGAGAAGAGTTGAGGAATGGAAAGGATATTGGGGAAAAGGGTAAAAATAATGTACAGGAACAGAATCGGTCAAATACTGAAGGAAATAGGGCATGGGCAGGGTTATTCGAGGCAAATCACATGATGGCTAAGGGAATGAAGTTGACCTACATCCCACCAGTAATAGAAGAAGGGGAACTCATGGCCCAATTGGAAGGGGAAGATGCCATTGATGAAAATACTAAATGGAACCAAGCATTGATTATGTATATAGTAGGGAGCACGCCTTCGTTGGGAGCGGTTGAAGATTTATAGCAGGGCATTCGAAATCTGTGCAGAAGCCAAAGGTATATTTCCATGTTGAAGGCTACTTTGTAGTAAAATTCACATCAGTTGCAGAGAGGGATGCAGTGATTTTTGCAGGGCCATATACAATGTTTAGCAGACCTATCATCCTTAAAGCATGGTCACCAGATTTCAATTTCCATGAGGAAGTATTGAAGACCATACCAATATGGGTTAAGTTGCCTGCGCTGCCGTTAAATTGTTGGAGCAACAAAGCACTCAGCAAGATTGGGAGTGCTCTGGGGAACCCAATATATGCAGATGCTTGTACTACAAATGTGGATAGGATATCGTATACTAGATTGCTCATCGAGATGGATGTGACTAAAACTTTGCCTGAAAATATCAAAGTATATGACCCTCAGGGAAAGATATTACACCAGACAGTGGTTTATGAATGGAAGCCAATGTATAGCCCTAAATGCTGCATAATCGAACACATATGCAAGAATCCAAGGAGGGAGGAGAACCAAAAGCAGAATATAACACGCCAGGAATTGGTTGTAAAAGGGACTCTGGATCCTTTAACAAACCCCTTGATAGATGAGAGAGGACGGTACAAATCGCAGTTGGTGAATGAAAAGGGTCAGGTGGTAAGTGGTGTGGAGGAAACTGAAGTCAACCAAAATGAGTGGCAAGTAGCAAAAGGGAGATCAGCTGCAAAAATACCTCATCCACCAATATCTGAACATATTGTGGATACTAACAATATCTACAAGACACTGAACTATATTGCTCAAATGATGGAAGCTGGGGGACAAGGGGAGCAAAGGTTGATTAACACAGATAGGAGTGGTAGCAACCTACTCCCAGGGAAACTAAACTAATGCAGATCGTTTCTTGGAATGTTATGGGGGGTGAATAAAGTGCATAGGCAGAATGAACTACAGGATTTCTGCAGAAATAATAAAGTAGTCTTAATAGTAGTAATAGAGAATAAAGTCAAAGAGATGAAGGCGCCAAAGGTTACTGCCAAGAATGCTCCAAGGTAGAATTAGATAGTGAATTACAGTGCTGATCCTAGAGGTAGGGTATGGATTATGTGGAACCCAAGTATAGTTGACTATAAAGTTGAGACCATTCACCAGCAATTCATACATGGGCACATGACTATAATACAAAGTGGAGTCTGGTTCTCAATAACAGGGGTATATAGAATGCACAATGTGCAGGACAAGAGAGCTCTGTGGGAAGATCTAAGGCCTATTATGGGGAATTCCAGGGGACCGCATATTATCCTAGGGGATTTCAATACAATTCGAAGAAGTGATTATAGGATCCTAGGGAACCCAGTGGTGGACAATGAAGTACAGGACTTCAACAACTTCATCCATGATACAGGGCTGATGGAACTCAAGACAGTTGGAAGAAGATACACATGGACTAATAGCCATGTCTACAACAAAATTGATTGGATACTAGTTAATGCTCAATGGACGCAAACGTGGCCTCACTTGGAAGGAATGTGTATGGATCCACAGTTATCAGACCATACTCCCATGTGTGTGGAAATTGCACAACAAGTGGAAACTGGAGCTAAGCCATTCAAGTTTTACAACCATTTGGCGGATCATGAGTCATTTCAAATCGAGGTGGAGACAGCTTGGCGTACATACACACAACCTAATATGAAAACAGTCTGGTGGAATATGCAGAGAGTAAAGGCATCACTAAAAAAACTAAACAAGAGGGATAGCAAAGGAGTGGATCAAAGAGTGGAAGTAGCCAGGGACGCACTCAAAATAATTCAAGGTAGATTGGTAGATCCTATGGCTAGTCAGGGGTTGAGACAAGAGGAAAAGCAATGCAGAGAAAACCTGGAAAAGTGGTTGAATATTCAGGAAAGCATCCTTCAGCAAAAATCAAGAGTACAATGGCTTAAGCTTGGTGATTCCAATACTGCGTATTTTCATGCTTGTCTAAAAAACAAGCATGCACAAAACACTATTAGAAAGCCGGTAGGAGTAGATGGGGCGATGATTCAAAATCCTGCTGGGATAGAAACTGAGATAATTAGGTTCTATATAGGACTGTTAGGCACGGCTGTTACACGATTACCTGCTCTGAATGACCAGGTTATGAAGGAAGGGTATGCCCTCAATAGAGAGCAACAAGTCGACCTGATTAGACCTATCAGTAGAGAGGAAATCAAGCAAGCCATGAATTCAATAAAAGATGCAAAGGCTCCAGGAAGCGATGGGTTTAATGTTGTTTTCTTTAAGAAAGCCTGGAACATTGTTGGGGAAGATATAACACAAGTAGTAATGGATATATTTGAAAGATCAGTGATGTTTAGGCCTATTAACTGCACTTCTATCACCCTGATATCCAAAGTAAAGAACCTATCATCAGTAAAAGAATTCAGGCCTATTTCATGCTATAATGTCCTTTACAAGATTATTTCTAAAGTCTTGACAGCCAGACTACAGAAGGTCATGGATGCACTAGTAGACAGAACACAAAATGCTTTTGTCTTAGGAAGACTATTAATTGACAATATCATCATGAGCCATGAGCTAATAAAAGGATATAGTAGGAAAGGCATTTCACCTAGGTGCATGCTAAAGGTGGACATGCAAAAAGCCTACGACTCCCTAGATTGGCCATTCTTGGAACAAGTGTTGAATATGTTGGGGTTTCCAGAACAGTTTGTGGGGTGGATAATGAGGTGTATTATAACTATGTCATACTCAATTACTATCAATGGGAAGCCAACATCACCTTTTAGAGCAAGGAAGGGATTGAGACAAGGTGATCCCTTATACCCGTACCTATTTGTCCTTGCTATGGAGTATTTATGTAGACTATTGAGAGAGTTAAAGAAGAGGCCAGGATTTGGGTATCACCCAAGATGTGCAAGGCTAGAGCTAGTGCAATTGGGATTTGCGGATGATCTTCTCCTTTTCTGTAAAGGAGATGCCAAGTCAATTAGCATCCTCCATGAACAATTCCAAATATTTTCCAAGGCCTCAGGATTGATTGCAAATCAGCAGAAGAGTTCAGTATACCTGGGGGGAGTCAAACAAGTGGTGCAACAAAGAATACTGGAGATACTTTGGTTTGAAAAGGCCGAGTTGCCTTTTAGATATCTAGGCGTCCCATTAAGCTCCAAGAGGTTGTCAGTTGTACAATGTGAGCCACTAATAGAGAAAATGTTGGGAAGAATTAGCTCTTGGACATCTAGATTCCTCTCTTATGCCGGTAGACTACAATTGATCAAGAGTGTATTATTTGTTGTACAAACTTTTTGGGCTCAAGCATTTATCCTGCCTAAAAAGATAATTCAACTTATAGAAATAATATGTCGAAGGTTCTTGTGGACAGGGTCAGCAGAAGTGTCAAAGAAGGCATTAATCGCATGGGAAAGGATATGTCAACCACAGGTTGCAGGAGGGCTAAACATAATGAATGTTGCACAATGGAATAGAGCTGCTATATGCAAATTATTATGGAATGTGTGCAGGAAAAAAGAGAAGTTGTGGGTCATTTGGGTTCACTCTTATTATATAAAATCAGGGGACGTGTGGGACACAACACCAAAAGCAGCTTCTTGGATGATCCAGAAGGTGTTCAAGGCTAGACACTACTTCGAGCTGGCAGGTTATACCATGGACAATATCGTACAGATGGAGAACTTCTCAATTAAAGCAATGTATCGCAAACTTCAAGGAGATTTTCCGAAAGTACCATGGAGGAAGGTTGTTTGTAATAATCAAGGGTCGCCTAAGTGGAAGTTTATCCTTTGGCTAGCTAACCACAGTAGATTACAAACCAAGGACAAATTGGCTAGATGGAATAAGGATATAAGTTTGGAATGTCCAATGTGTCAGATATCGGAGGAGAGTCTTAACCACTTATTCTTTGAATGTCCTATAACTAAGGGTATATGGAGGAAGATATTAGCATGGCAAGGGCTCAAGAGAAGTCCAACGATTTGGCCAGAGGAGTTTAAATGGGCAATTAGGTATGGAAAAGGCAAGAGTCGTGGAGCAGGAGTCTTTAAAATTGCTCTAGCAGCCACTGTGTATCACATTTGGGTGGAGAGGAATGTGCCAGTCTTTCAAAACAGAACTAACGCAACTGATGCTATGGTGATGACGATCATCCAGGAGACATATTCCAGGGCAAGCTTGAGTGCCAGGTTACATGATTATATTGAGAATCTGAATAGATATCATGTATAGGAATTGATGCAGCAATAGATATGGAGCTTAAGTAGGCATAAAGGTATGGGTCATGTGATCAGCCTAGTGCAATAGGGAAAACTTCTTTTCATTATGCTTTATGTTTCATGAATTGTAAGGTTCCACTTGGCAATAAATAAAATTATTTACTTACCCAAA